>LQNS02000137.1:25396660-25421372 GCA_001587735.2 Parhyale hawaiensis | reverse complement strand
TGTAAATGTTTTGTCTCTAAAAGCTGGTAAGATGTCACTGATCAGAGTAAAAATGGCCTGAGTCGTATTTTTGCCTTTTCTAAAACCAAATTGAGCATTAGAGAGAACATTATGAATAGTTGTAATCTGAAAAATTTTCAAACTTCATATAGCTTTTGTTTGAAACATACAAATCCACTTGACTCACTGCTACTGAGTGGCAGGACTGCGGACGTTAATCGGTTACATTCTGGCAGAGTTGGGATAAGACACCCGCTGTTCCCTGGAGTTAGCATGGAACTTAACATGAGATATTCATCTCGAACACCTTTGCATTTAATCAGTTTTCCGAAGTTCACGACAACTTGCAGATGCATGCAAATAACTAGGTACTTATCTTCACTGGAACTTTGGAGGTGTTTTTGCAGTTGGTAGTTTGCCAAAGTTGACAGTCTTACTAAATGCTAGCTAAGTTTAGCAGTCAAAATGATAGAGATACCGCCAGTCAGATTTGGACCTTATCCTTTCCATTTTGC
Organism: Parhyale hawaiensis; assembly: GCA_001587735.2. Lineage (NCBI taxonomy): Eukaryota > Metazoa > Arthropoda > Malacostraca > Amphipoda > Hyalidae > Parhyale > Parhyale hawaiensis. The sequence goes on along the minus strand of LQNS02000137.1, from coordinate 25,420,857 downwards.
AACCTTGCTTATTAGGAGGATTTAACTGTTGGATGGTGTATAGATTACCGTAGGATGGTATAAAATTAGATTAGGATGGTGTATTAGATGTTCCTTTCAAAGAAACAGTTTTTATTTTTTCCTGCATTTCCAGCTTCTCTCTGAGGTGTTGATTTCCTTGTTTCTTAGCCGTTGTTATCATTTCTCCGGTCATGAGATTTTTCTTTGTTAGCTATTCACTCAATTAAAATAGGCATTTCCTTCTATTACTGCCATTGAGTACTGCTTGTCTTCCTGGCTGTAGCGAATCATAAACTGCTCGCTGCAGCTGTGGGATATTGCTAGCGCCAATCGGAGGAAACCAGAATTGTGTCTCATGATCGTAAGAACAGCTGTAATTTTCTTGAAGATCCTTCCCTAACTTTTTAAGTTGTTTTCTGGCAAACATTAGTCAAACACATAAATGGAGAAACCGATCATCTCGAAAATTTGGGCATTTAGGACTTTTTACAATTCATGTAAATTTCATGAAGATCCATTGATAAATTTTTTAGTTATGCTTCTGACAATCATTTTGACATATACAGTATTAGTCAGACGCACCAACGGACTAACCTATCATCACCAAATTTGGTCAGTTGTGTCTTTCAACATGTTAAAAAATCCTAAAAATTTCGTGAAGATTTATTGATCGCTTTTTGAGTTAGGTATGTTACTGACGACAATCATAGAGATAAACAAAGAAGCGGACTAACAGATCAAGACAAAATTTTAATTATTTGCTCCTATTAATAATCCCAACAACTACAAACTTCATGAAGATCGATCTATAATTTTTTGAGTTATACCACCGAGAATAAAAAAAAGATGAAGAAACGGTTAAACAGATCTTAACTCATAACAGTTAGCTAATCATTTGTTCCTCTTTTCATACCTAATAGTCCCTGTAAATTAAATAAAGATCCATTCATTGAGTTATCTTGGTGGCACAAATTGACAATCAGTCAAACTCGACAATACCATAACCTCTTTTGCGGAGGTAAATATCTAAGGCATAGGTTTACTAACAGTCAAATTTTCACCTTTGTAATGCAGACGGGGCTGTATAGATAAGCCTGGCGGTCCCGTGGGTGATGTTGGTGCACTCGATGTCCTCGTCACACTCCTCGAGATCATAAATGGGCCTCGTCTGTGAAGAGTGCTGGCAACAGTTACCCTTCCTCCATCACTTTTACACTTATCCATTGCAAGCACTTGCATGAGTTGAGCAGTTGTTACTTTTCTCATTTGTGAAGTAGCTACCGTACACTGTACCGTGGTAACTGAATTATCTAATAAATAATAGTCAACAGTAGCTACCTAGCTTAATACTACTGGTGCTCTGTGGAGATATACCTAGGCCACCTAATTACTAATTCATAACGGCAGCTATTATATATATTGTAGCACAATTTATGAAGATGTCCTTGGAATATAGGTGAATTCACGTTGCAGCTGTAGGTACCTAGTTGTTCAATTTTGGGCAATTTTCTATTCTATATGCTGGGAAGTTTCCCATTACAGATTAGTTAACACATTAAGTGAATTATAATCTAAAAATAACTCGCTAAATCGAATATTTCTTTTCCACGATTTCCTTCATAGTACTAGAACTATTCTTTTGACACAGAGGCACCTGTATAATAGTAAACAGTGCGAATTGCAATTTTCTTGCGAGGACACATAGTCTTCGTGCTATTACAAGTTTTTACACGATTATGACCTTACTTACTGGTAGTAGTAGTAGCAGTACTCTTCAGCAGGTGTAAAGAGCAAGCTCATGAGTTGACAATTTGTTTTGATTCAAGTGTGCCTGTGTTGGCAGGAACTTTGCGTGCCTCACCACAGACGATGTCATCGCTATCAATTACAACGACCGCATCTATGAGATGCGGGTGTTGGAGGTGCGGCCGGGCAATGCCGTGAGCATCATAGAGTGCGACATGAACGTGGAATTTGCTGCACCTGTGGGGTACCAGGAGCCTGAGCGACCTGATGCTGATGGCAATGGTGGCGGGCCCGGAGGTGTTGGTGTGGTGAGAGCTGGAGCATTGTGGTTTTTCTTTTAATGCAACTGCTGCCTCTTTTGATATAAAAGCTGAACAATTCTATCGAAATGATGTCTTGTAATATTTATCATTAGTTTTGATACTGTAGTGTAGTAAAGAGTGGCCGGGAGGTTGTTAGCTGACTTACCGTGGTGTGTGTATACAGTCTGAAGAGGAGGAGCACGAGGTGCTCACAGCCGCAGCGGCGGCCGCAGCGGGCAGTGAAGGCTACCTCGCCTTCCAAGGCTCCGGCAGTCGGTTGGACGGCAAAAAGAAGAATTTACAGACCCCACTACGAGAGCTCGTTCAAAATGTAAGTTATGTGGAACATACAAGTCTAGTTCAATTTTATTTTTTCACTACCAGAGTAGCAGTGATTTTCCTAGGTTAGAAGTACTGAATATCTTGACTTATTTTTAGGCATTTTTAAACATATTATTGTTGCCTCTTCAGTGGGAGGCATAGGATGGGCAATATGATTAGTTACGTTTGTTCTTTCTATCTTACGGGGAGCAGCAACCCCAGGAAGACTCTTTAGGTTACCGCGGCCGTTAGCTAGGCCTTCGGGACGTGTGTCTTCCTTCATTTTTCTTCTACTGGTGTGGTTTTTTCCTGTTCTTTCACTTCTTTCGCGACTTGCTGTTCCTATAAGCGATTATTCTGTGTTGCAACACGCTAGAGCACGGCCTCCACGTTTCTATCGACAACCCTTGTTTGTTCCTCTGTAAGATCGTCTTTGTACGAGAAGCGAGGCGCAAACTACTCGATATAACTTCTTGTTGCCTGGTTGCTGTTGTGCTAATTATTCAAGCCTATACTAGGCTGTGTTTATTCGCTGGCACTGCCAATTGCGGTGTAATAAGTTAACCGAGAGAGTTTGCTTGGCTTCAGTTGCATCTTCGTACATATTCACGCTTTTAGCAACAACATTATGTTGGCGGTATCTGCGATTACGTTCGTTTTCCAGTACGCGATCTTCTTGTCTTATCCCCTTTATTGCTTTCCTTTTGTTCAACATCATTTATAGCCACCATAACCACCTTTTGACTTGTCCCCTCTGACAGAAAATGTTATGACTATGCCAATTCGGAGCAAAATGAGTGACTCCCCAGTAATGCGCTCGTGCTGCTATTGGCCACCCATCCATCGTTTTCATAGAGAACTCTTAACGTCATTCTCAAGAGGGTATGCGCTAGTTTTATATCGAGCTTGATTATTTTCTAATGAGTTCTTTATTGTGATCAGCTGTGAAGTGTGATGTCGAAAGTGGAATGCCGAAGCTACTTCACGATTTTGGAACATATTGGATTAGTCTTGAGAAGAATAGGGAAATTGCGTACGGTAATAACTTCTTGATTCGGTAAAGAGCAACTATCTACTGTGGTCATCTATAGGTCTAGCTTAGTTATGATTGTCCGTCCTATGCTGTGTTGAGTACTGAGTAGGGCCCTCTGGGAGTACCTTAGGCCATGAATTTACTGTAAAACTTGGTTGGAAAGCATTTCAACTTTTTTTTTATTAACAAAGGCCCCATGTCGAAAGATGTTGTATTCTCATTTATCTTATACTAAGAGTGACCGTCGTGTGTTTATATATTTATTTATTTATGGGTTTCGTGTCACGTTCTTTACGAAATACCTAGATAGGCAAAAATTAGCTCTGGGCTTCCTGGTTTCAACAGTGTATTCATCTGCTCGAAGACTGTGGTCATCCTACTAAGCTTCATAGAAAACTGATAGGTAGAAAATATTTCAGGTTGCAGATGATGGCACGCGAACATTATATCTGAATTCCGGTCTTTCTTTGACGACGTTGAAGTTGAATATGCATACGCCTTCTATATACAATCTCTTAAATCGTGATGTGTACTCTCTTCTAAGATTTACTTCATCCAAACTGCAGCTGATACTCTTATTTTGTTAATTATCGAGGCAACTGGTAAGATATTCTTGAGCGGTCTGCAGGTGCGTAAAGATCACGATGATTTCTCGGCACTAAATTATTTTCTCCGCTTATTTTGGGTTCTTCTTTCAACAGAACAAGTTTCTTTTGAGGAGAAAATTTTTCAAGTCCGAGTTATATACCACCCTTGAGTATCTTCGATACAGAGCTCCGTATTTATTAGAAGCAATATTGACTGCGAGCAAAAAACGTCGCTTCTTTGTGTATCATCGAAAGAATCTGGGTGTTCAGCCTTGCACGCTCATATCTGTATAGTTCCCTAATCCAAGTTGGCAGTTGGGCAGCATCCTACACAAGGAAGGTAATAAGAGCCTTACACGTATAGAAGGGATCTTAGCCGCCTACCCTAAATAGATAATAACCTGAGAAATCATAGAGTACAGGTCCCGTCAAAACGCGGTACTACAAAGACAGGAAGCTCCCTTTTATAGATGTAAGGCCCTGTCTTGATATCTTTGCGATGATGCTACAGGCAACCCAAGCCGGGTCTTCAGAAATTCTTCGCTGTCATTATTGACAGCGCGGGCACTCGAGTATGTAATAAATGGCGATGCTGAAAGATATTCCCACTAGATGTATACGGGGATGCCTCGACTTTCGCGGTTACTAAAGAAAACTACAGTACGGTATTTACTTTGAGGACGGACAATGCCATTGAAAAGTAAAATCAGTTTATTGTCTGTCAAAAATTCACTAGCCCTTTGCTGCATGAATTAATTTATTACCTCTTGATCTACTCAATATTGAGTTTTGGAGCTTCTTCAATGCCTTCTTCAGCAAATCCAAAGAAAAACTGCGTAAGCTCTCATTACTTAAACAGATACTCCTTTACTGAGAGTGAATTTGGAGTGTCTGCTGTGAAGTTTATCGCACTCCTTTAACCAATGAGTTTGTGCTTCTAAACTCTATGCGCATTATTAAGTGTCAGGCTTAGCATATCGCATCCATTCAGAAATACACCCTTGAACAAATTTACAAAACCCTGACTTGTATTTATACAAAGCAGTCACTAATATAAGATTTGTAGTTTCAAATAGAAACAAAGGTCTTTCAATACCTCTTCTCAGTGTTTCTTTGATATACAGTAGCTAGCAATATTAAGCAGGTATATTCCGGAACTTATTTATATAGTAAACAATGTCTGGTTTTCGACTTGCGCGTCCCCCAATTATAGTATGTTACCTTTGATTATGCAAATATAATTTTTTTACTTATATTTCAAGATAAGTGTCAAACATTTAAAATGTTAATAGTAAGTTAGTGCACAGGTTCGTTGTAACTATAAAAACAATTAGAGAAAAATAAAACTGAACCATTTCCCACGCTTTGGCAATATTTGCTTATCGCACGGGGTTGTGCTGTTACCCCAGATTATGCAACATCACTCTCTAGTCAATATGGGCAAGAAAAGCGGTCTAACCAGTGAAGAAAAGATCAAAGTGACCTCGTTATTGGCTTCTGGTAAGGCAACACTTTAGGTTTCCAAGGAATTGTAGCGTGATCACCGATGTGGTCATCTATAGGTCTAGCTTAGTTATGTATGCCCGTCCTATGCTGTGTTGAGTACTGAGTAGCGAACTCTGAGATTTCCTTAGGCCATGAATTTGAAGGTAAGGTCAACTGGAAAACTCCGGATAGAGCCTCTACGAGGAAACTAACTGCTCGGAATATGCGACATTTGAATGTTTCTATGGCTAAAAAAAAAAACAACTTTCTACAAGTTCCTCTTTATGACGGTATTAACTTGTTGCATAATCTGAAGTAACAGTAAAATATTAGTAAATAAGCAACTTGTATGATAAAATGGCTAAATATTTATTTAATAAGTGCTGTTTATATTTGCAACATAGCCATACATTTAGTTCATATTGATATTTCTAAGTTAGACACTTATCTTAAAAAATGAAGTAAAAAAATTGTATTTGCATTATCAACGGTAACACTGTACTGTATTCACGCAAGCCGTGGAAAGCCTGTACACACTACGTGGCCAGAAAAAGTCACGCACTGCAGTTTCACTTATCATCATTGTTATTATTTCTCAAAGTTTCTTTATTTCAGCAGAGCTGTATATGGCAACTTTCTAGAAGTGCTTGTGAAGTTGCAAAGACCCGCGGAAAAGACCTGTCAGATTGATGAAGCATACATCATTGTGTTTCATCAAACTGGAAAATCAACTTGGGACACCTATGCAGTAACCGGCCTAAGTATCAGAACGATACAAAGAACACTAGAAGTAGTACAAAATTTTACGAGCGCATCAAGGACACACTGTCTATATCGCGCCGGCTATTCCTGTGGCTTAATACAGGCTCGTGCGCCACTAAGGCGCGAAGTACGTTTCGTTTCAAATTATCAATGATTTTTTTCTCGGCTTTTCTGCGGGTAGGTCTCAGATTCTAAGTGGTCAGTGCGCTACTGACAGGAAGAAGGCGCAAGTTGTGCATCTCCAACTCCCGTGCACGGCTGAACGCTTTGCCTCAGCTACGCCGCGCAGGGGAAGGAAACAACAAGGTAGAAGTCTAGCGGGAATAGGTCGGCCACCTCTATCAGCGGCCCACCTTCCGAAACAGAAGGTCTAACATTCTGGATGACAGAGATAGTCGCTCTTTGAAGAGATTGGTAATGAAATCTGCGTTCATCAACGCAAATGATTATTAGCGAGTTTTGTGAAGGCCTCAAAAAAAATTCTTGATGGACTGGGCGTCGAGCGTTAAAGTTAGTGCATTTTGGCAAATACAAATCCATCAGGATACCATTAGCTCGTGCTAGCAGAAAATCGGAAAAACGTTTGTTATTTCCTTGATAATACCGAGATTGGACTGTTGAGTCCAGATTCACGATTCACTCTCTTCCAGCACGTGGGTGTGGCGTCAGCCACTTAAGAGCTGTGGATCCATCTTGCGTTGTCCGCTCAGCGGATCTTCATTTTTTTCAAAATTTTATATGCACTCAAAACAAGTCTTTACTGCCTCATCAACAGTTCCAGAATATTGCGATATAGAGCAGCTGTATTGAAACGAACTCTGAAATACAATGGAAGAGATTCGGTAATCGGCAAAATAGGCCGTTTCTTTGCCAGTTTCGAAATCTAGGCATTGAAGTCGTTTGCAAACTCTTTGCACAAATTGCATAGATCAACGAAAGAAGTGGAAAGAAGAGTTAATAAAACTGGTTTCGTTGAATCAATTATTTTTTGGCCATCATTTCGTGACGGCTCGGACCATTAGGATAAATTATAGACGTTAGATTAGTCAGGTCATTTATAATGGCCAGTGTTAAGCCCGGACCACACCCTACAGTCGCACGCACAACTTGCTGCGAGGATGTGTAAGGTAGCTCGTACGTCGTTCATGCTACCGTATCAATGCCACTGAATCGAAATGTGTATGGGAACGATGTGCGAACTGCACAACCTCACATCAGGTTGTACTTGTGAATATATGGTGTGGTCCCGGCGTTAGGAAACGTGTGACATTTTTGTCGACTGTTTTAAATGTTTTTCTATAACTACGACCGCCTCCTTACATCAGGTGGAGCTGAAGCGTGGCGTGCCCGACTACAATTACGAGCCCGGCACCATCAAGTTCTGGAGGAGGGCGCCCCCGCGGTCGGCCACACCGAGCGATAAGACCGACACTGACGGCAACTTCGACGCATTCCACGGCGAGGGGATGAGCCTGAGACAGGCCAAGAATAAGTGAGCAGCCCGCTGCTGGCTCACGAGGCAGTGCTGCTGCTGCTGTACCTTTGTGCTAGTTGCAAAACCGGCAATTTCACTAACTCTAAGGTACAGCACATCAGTACTACAGCACGTTAACGTGCAAGGTCTTGTGCCCTGTCACTTTATTCTGTGCACAAACCAGATGCTTACACCGGCTGGTGTTTCTTGCTAGTCTGCAGCGCTTAGTAAGCGAGGTGCTCTTCACCTCAGCATTGTTTCCTTTGAATTTAAAGTGCTGAATACATCAAGTTACATACAGCGGCGAATAATGCTGTTGTGTTGGATTCGGTACCATGCCAAATCCCAGCTTCATCCTAGTTTTTTTTTACTATTATTTTTGGTTCAAAAAGAAGTGCATATCATCTGTAGGAACCGTTGTGATTCGATTAATATTCATTGCACGTTGACCTAATTTTTTTTTTGTAAATCAAAGAAGCACTCTCGTTATTTTCAGTGGATTATACTTCCTGTAACATTCTCGATTGGCTGTAACGCGTCTGAGTAAACAGATCAGTAGCGAGCTGTCCGCAGCGAACTGAATTGATCTTGCAGTCAGCGTTTATTTAAATGTTGAATGTCTTCACATGTTGTTATTTGTTGAGGCTTGATGGTCAGTCGGGCGTATATAAATGGCGTTTTTTATTATACGATTAACATGACCTGTCGGCTCCTTGTAACCTTCGTGACTTGGGTGCAGTGACGTCTGTAGGCCGAAATTTTAATCTCGGGCGTTGGTTTGCGCTTCTCATATCAAGTTCAACTCGTTAGTGGCTCTACTTTTAAATTACTGCTGCAACCGCCATATTCGACCCAATAATATTTTCGAGCTGCAAGTGTGCTTACCAATCGCCGCTGATGGGCAATAACTTTCGAGCGAAATTAAATGTGATCAACAGCTGCTACATCCAAAAAAGAAGAAAGGTTAATCAACAAAGTAATATTTTAGAACTGTGTTACCTTTATTAATTCAATACAAGTTTACCTTCAGTACAGGTGTCGATCGGAATAAGTTCGTTATGTGATTAAATTATACACCATTTCCTTCAGCCAAGACTAGGTGAGCGCTGACAAACTATACTGATCCTATTTCGACAGTAGATGACCATCACTGGCCGGGGTGTAGGACCAAATAGGTCTCCTATGGACCGACTACTCAAACCCTTATGTTGTGTGCTACCAGCTACGTTCTATTGTTAATTCAAAATGAGTGTCGAGTTAATAAATTTCGGATTAGGAATAGAGCACAAAATGCTAAGTTTACAGTTCTAGTAAAGAGCAGCCAATATAACTTGGCATAGATGTAGGCAGATAATAGTTGAAACGGATTTTTTTTTTTTTTCTACCCTCGCGACTCTTGTAAACAGACCCCAAGACTGTGAATCATTGCAACGATAGGGTAAAACCCCTGAACTTTCCATCACGGCATTGGTGGTATCAATGAGCAGAGAAGGGAAGAGGCTCGGTATATGGCCTACACAACAATCTAATCTCAGAAAAGTCCTAGTATGACACGAGTGCATACAGACAGAAAGTGATGAAGAATGTGACCTGGTCAGCCACTGTAACAAGAGAACATGCGCTCGAGGTGTTCAGAGACCGCAAAATCCACACAAATGCTTTCGTACGACAGCACGGCCACCGTTCCATTTACTGCAAAGATGATAAAAAATAAATAACAGACAAAGGACAATGCGGCCTACAACACTATACAAAGAAAGCACATCACGGACCGCTGCCAGACGCAAGTATCGCCCCTGTGAGACACGAGTGCTAACTGGGCGCTGAACGAAGTCTTGCTTCTCAATCGGAGCTCGAAAACTTAACAGGAATTTTGTTGCTAATTAGCTATTACTTAGGCGTGGCTCAATACGCCCGAGACAACACACAACATACAACGTCAGTTACAGTTAGGGTCACTAGAAGTTACAGAGGATACAGCTAGATCCATGAGCTAACAATAATTTAATTACTCAACGAATATGGGCTAACATTTTACAATTTTTTACCTGCGCAATGCGCCATCTTGTAGCAACAAAGCTCGCAGTCTTACAGCTAACAGCTCTCCGCACTTGCATGCAGCAGTCCAACCTTTAATATCGTACCATACCAAAATACCAGACGGGAAGTAGTTCAAACTCACACCAGAGAATAGGAATGAGACGATGAAATCTCCAGATACTGGAGAAGTTCCTCCGGTTCATTACACACCAACACTGCTGCAACACAGTGGCTAGGCAGAATTTGAGCTCCGTTCGCTCAAATGTGAATATCGTTCAATTATTAACGTCCATTCACACAGTCAACAGAAGGCGTCGGAAGAGCACATACACCAACATCTCACAACACAGGTAAACCTCGTCTATGAGCGGTCACCAAGAATTTCGGCATCCGCAAACACGCAACACACAAAACTGCACGCTCTGGTGAGGAAATAAGTTATGGGCAACTCCCAAATTTGGATCAGTACCAGGACAACTTTGCTCAGTAGAACTGACGACGTACCCAGACTACCACAATTCTTCTCTTCATCTTCAGGTATCTGTGTTGTCTAACATCACGGCAACAGCTTTTTGGGTCTGGAGCGTCAGTCCCAGCTGCTCTCTAGGAATGGGCCCGGTACAGCGGTCCCTGCCAGACGGCGCTCCCGCACTGTACACGGAGCAGAAGCCGGCTACAGTACAGTTTAAAGTTGCATATCAGTAGCAGCTGACTCTGTCAACAAGTTCATGCTCATACCTGTTCATATCCACAGATTGCTAAGTAATCAATACAATTTCACTAGCTCAACAATACTTGAATTAACTGTTGTAATCAAGAAGTATAATTACTCCCAATCCACAGTCAACCAATCTCAAAAGCGGCAAATTGTAGCACTCCATTCAACATACCCTTATCTTCAGACTCAAGTCATTCATTCCCTCCGTATTCATAAACCGAACGTGCCCTCACATTGTTAACGAGAAAAAAGTACATTCGAGTCCTCTCAGTATTAAAGTAACGTAACATCCTCATTTACTCAATACCCTCAAGTTATACCAATGAATCTCATTATCGTTCGATGCAGATCTACTCTGCTACCTGCTCCAGCAGCCGTACACAAGGTGACAATATTCCGGTACATTCACACAGCAACAGATTACCCGTTCTTCGATATTGTTTATAGTCTACAAGTACATACATTGAAAACTAAAGCTAACATTATACTGCATTGCGGATGGACTTAGTTCTTCAACTTCGTTCGCTAGCTTGTGCGAGGAATTTTGTTCTGCTGTTACATCTGCTATCTCTAAATAGAGGCTCTTCAATATGGAGGTTACAGTATTATTAACTCTATTGATACGTTCTACTCATAAAATGATACAGATTGGTATATAGAGGCTAAAGGAGCTCGGCGTTCATCATTCATTACCTCCATTGCCAAAGACTACGCCTTGGCATGCAACCAAAGACCAACTGAAGGAGGAGGTACAATTTCCACAGCCACAGCAGGAGCAGATGTTCAGAATAGAAGAAAAACCGGTGTGAAGTGTTAGGACTGCAGTTTATCATTAAGGAACAACCCCACCTTTCGTTTACAAGCGAGGATTCAAGCAACACAAGTCTGAAGCAACAATGGGCTCGCAATGCACTAGACAAAATTGCCGACTACATGGCGGAAGTGTCACAGTAAAGAGAAGCATGCAATATATACAGTTATTATGAGACCGAGTTCGAAGAAACGGGGACACAGGTGAGGGAGAGAGAGGTGAAAAACAAAGGTAGCTATAATGGATGGCAGAACGGCTCTGGAAACACTAACTATTGAGACGGTCAATATTTGATCAGAAAAGCAATACTGAAGTTAGCACAAGTCAGACAAGCTATAACCCTTTCAAGCATCGTGATTCTAATTATTTACCACAATAAAGAATGGTATAACCAAATGGTAGCCGACACACTGCCTATAACCCAAGCAGTTCAGTGTAGCGCAGTCATCCGTCTGCACACCAACGTCTTTAAATAAAATTTTCAGATGGGATTCTCACATAAGCTTTGCTCTGAATACCGTGTTCAACTTTTTGAAGATTCGACTTTTAAAATGGAATATTTTAATGTAGATATTTCCAAAAATTAAAACTCATTCCAATAGTTGTTGCTGTTTAAAACACTATTACCTAAGAGGGTTAAAACTATGTCATGACCAAACTAATTTCACTTTACAAAGACACGACAAACTAAACACAAATCAATTGCAGCAACTAGCATCCACTAGATTATTTGGTTGTAGTCTTTCTGTTGACGTCGGAGAGAACCTTCTCTTTCAGCATCTGCTTGTAGTCGTCGATGGTAGTCGACCATTTTGTGACCGTCTGATTTTCACAGATCCAAATTTCTTCAGCCACCTGAAAAAATAAATCATATAGCTGCCTATACTAAATGCGTAGTTTAATTTTTCTCCAGTTTCACACTCGCATGACGCGAGATTAAGATGCATGAACATGACAGTACACATAGTTTACTGGGGCCAATGTTCAACAGAAAGTGGACCACTGTCTGCCACAGCAACATTTTGTGACTATAAAAAAAAGGAACCAAATATTCTATTGGTAGAGTTCAACAACTACGTACAGGTTTCTTGTAGTCAGTTAGGTACCGTTGCAGCTAAACTTCTCGACGAAAATCACCGTTAGAAGTACAGTGTACTTAGTAACAACACTAGCGTAAGCCCTTAGGAGGTGAGGTGTCAATATAAATCAGAAGCTCGTAGAGTTCCAGGGCAAGATTTTATTTCGTCGAAGAACATTTTTCTGCGTGGAGTGTAGTGATGAGTAAAAAAAATTAGGTATTGAACGACGCAGAAACCAGGCAATGGTTCAACGCACTTTATTCGTTTGGAACGACTAAAACAATCGACTTCCTGGTTAGTGTGTAAATCAGGGTTGCGGAGTCGGATGGTTCAAGGTCCGACTTCTGGCCCTCCAGAATTTCCGACTCCCAACTCAGACTCCTGGTCCTCAAGATTTTCCGACTCCTTGATCCAACTAGTAGTTAGGCTAATGTAAACATTGTCTAAATATGCCCAACAAAATTTTTACCCATATATATACACATATTAAGCTAAAGATAGTAGATTTTGTTTATTTACAGTGATATTTTACATCATTAGCACCATTTAGGATATTAAATTTTCATATATTTCATTATTAATAATTCAGTAATAATTATAATGCAGAAACAGTCTGTTTTGACATGCCTAATATTTTTGTTTGGGGAAGATTTTCTTCTGATTAATGCACATCATGGTGCAGAAATTAAGCTATCAGATGTGTCAAGTGATTAAACACTGGTCCATTCTATAATAGTTTTTGAGAAGTTTTTAAAAATTTTGCAAGTTGCGAAAAATAAGCTAAATTTTACTTACTGTCACTCCAAAAGAATGAAACCTTGATCTAAAGTCTAAAAAAATTGGAAGTTCCACCTATTAGTTTTATATGAATATTTGCTTGGTGATGGTCAATGGGAAGAGTGGAATTTTTATTTTCTTGAATACGGGAGGCATTTTTATTTGCTTGTCTGTCCAATTTTCAGTTAGCTAATTTGTAAAATAATTAGGCCCATGTGATATATTAGTGGCATGTTCAATACAATTAGCAAATAATAGAATAAAAAAAAAATACTGTCACTAAACCATACTAATAGTTTATTTATATAATATACGTACATAAAATGACAATGCAATCTAATTAATACAGCAGCTCAAGTTTCAGAACTATCACATTTGTACCTCAAATGGATTCCATCACCATTTGCACCACTGGGCACAGTAATTATAGCCTACAGTTTGTTCATGAAATATAAGAAGTTAGGATAAGTCAGCATTAGACAATCTAGGTACTCCATTATCAATGGCAAACACATAGATTGAGCCAAAAACAAAGTAGCTATGTCCAAAATTACAAAATTTGTATTTTTGATTTTTGAAACCCTAAGACTCAAAATTCTGAATTAATTTGAAAATACTGTAGGGGGAATTTTTTTCCTAAATGGGATTCCGGAGTCGCAATCGGGTGAAAAATACAGACTCTGACTCCTAGAGCAAGGGAGATTCCGACTCCGGCTCCTGGAGTAAGTGAGATTCCGACTCCGGCTCCCCCTCAAATCCTTCGACTCTGGTTGAATCAGACTCCAGCTCTGACTCCGCAACCCTGGTGTAAATAACACAATAATGAGACTGGTAGAAGTGCACTAGATCTAGCAACACTGGTGGCTAGCCGTATAGATGTGTGGGCCAGCCAGAACTGACTTGGTGTCAGGGCAACTCATCCCCAGTTCACTGATAAACTAATTAACGGTGTGTGTGTCACATAAACTCTTCCTTGAATCTCTCATTAGCCAATCAGATCGCACAGCAACCCTTATTTTGTCGACATTTTCACAATTGATGCAGCTTACTGCCTTCCACTGCGAGGCTCATCTTCGAAGAGACGAGTCCTGGTCTGCCGGGTATACCGTAAGCCACATGACAACTTGGGCTATGGATAAAAACACTCCATAGGCCTGTTGATGTTAGCTAAAAGTTTCAGTTGCAAATTTGATGGCACACGCACACCTTCGCTCGTAATTGTAATTGGTTTTCAATATGCAGTGAAAAACAAAACCAGTGCCCAGTGCGTGAAATAGTTGTATAGAATAATTCAAGCCTCTATATATCAGTACCAAGCTGTTCTCACACAGGAAAAGCCGGGGACATATAGTAAATACGCCAAGCCAAAATGGAACCCATGCACGAAGGTGTTCCCACACAGGATCAACGCGCATGGGCAGAGCTAGTCATGAGAGACGAGGAAGAACAGAAGTCGGCAAGATCGATAGGAGTCTAAATTCGGAAGGAAGCAAAGTGGGCACGGAACATAGACGTCACGAAGGCCTAGCTAATGGTCTTTAAGAGGACTAGGTAGTACATGAAAGCAAGCACTATGAACCACTAGTTGATTACCAGCTTCACACTCGCACTGACGGTACATACAGATATTCGGCAGCATCTCAACCAAATGAGAAGACAACTGTACTGCTACAAGTTTCATCACTTCATTTGCACAGCAACAAATCAGGTAGCTACTCTCATCTGAGCGCAAGGTTTGCACAAGTTTTCAAAACTATTCATGCCTTTAATAAAACATGCAGCCCACTAAAGATGAAAGATTCGCAACCTTCGAATATATATTTAAGTAAAGTAAGTCTTAAGAAGTACAATATTCATTCAAAGCATGATTGCCTAAATTGACGTTCACCGAGCAAGTCAAGTCAACAATCAGGATAGAAGCAATAAGTAGCTACCTACAGCAATGCATGAGTTTATATCTGAACAAGAGTCGCTCAGGCCGCAAGAGGACATCTGAAACCATCACTCTTGTAGAGCAACTTAGGGAAACAGGAATGTATCAATTAGAAAAAATGGATTAAGTACCTCTCTGTTTCTAAATCAATCGATAGCATTATCAAACACGACCTTAGATGGCAACCCTACAAAATTAATATAGGGCATCAACTTTTTGAAACAGCAAAAACGGTAGGTACTTCATCGTGGAAATTTTGACTGGCTATTTCAGTGACATGAACATTTTGCGGCAGACACCGCCACTAGGAACTGAGCTACAGCCAGCTTCGACGCCGTGGGATGAAAAACACGTGTAGGGCACGTGTCAGCTACCTATCTTCCCTTCGAGCCAGAAAAGCTGGTGACTCGCCCACAGAGTCCCTATGGGGGCGCTGCTTCCCATAACATAGGAAGGCCGAACTTATTATACTAACCTAACACTATGGTCTACCGTATGCCTCCTGAGGGTGCAATAGATAGGTGAACCAAGCCACCTTAAACCTTGAGGTCCATCCATGTCCATTGAGGAGGCCTGCCCCTGCTGGTCGTCACGCGACTCAGGCGTCCAGTAAGGGGACACGGCAGGCTAACGCCAAGCCTTGCAGTAAACACGAATTTATCCTCCCAATGCTCTTGTACTTAAGAGCCTCAGTGATTAATGACAGTTTACTGGCTCCATTCGTATTTCACCAGGGCAAGCGAAGTGCACAGTAAATAATGATCAGTGAACTGAAACTGTGATGCATAGACAATGGGGCTCCCCACTGATGAAATTGTCAGCAGTAACACAAAATCAAATAGTGTAGAGCTCTACATAAGCAAGACCATAACGACAATAACATCTGTAGGCTAACAGGATAAAAGCGATATGTAGCAGGTACGGTACAAGACAACACATGAACGTGCACTTACCCTGTCAATGAGTCTGAAGTCGTGAGAGACGAGGACCATGCCTCCCTCAAATTCACTAATAGCTTCAGCTAACGAGTCGATCGTCTCAATATCCAAGTGATTGGTAGGTTCGTCGAGCAGCAGTAAATGAGGAACCTAGGGAAAATGGTGCACACTTTATACGCGCGTAACTCGAAGAAAATTCGGAGCCAATTGAAGAGAACAAAACAATTCTCACGAGTACAGGCACCAGATCCACAGGCGCGAACAAGCATCCAACATAAGCTACACCAGTTATCACGTAACCAAATAAGTTTGTTTAGTTTTTACAGTGATTGTCTAACGGGAGAACTCAAGAACTATTCGGGCTACATGGTATGTCTCTTCACTAGCTACCAATCAACTTGCACGCACTGCTTACAATGCCAAACTGATTCATCGAATTACAAGATTTTTAAAATTGTAGGAATATCAACAGCTGCAGCACAAAGCAATCACAAAATTAGTAAACAAAAAATGTTAGCTAAAACTCTTCTCCGGGCACTCATATTTTCATTATTATTTTAAGTTTCTCTAATCCATCACAAATCTGATGTTCTGAGAGAGAAAACGGAAGAGAAATACAAGTGTAGATACGTCTTTCAACAATATACAACAATGGAACTTCTAGAAAGCTCCTAACCAAAAGTAAGCAAGGTAGCTGTATAACTTGCAAGCTCCACATCCCAGCTCACCTGCTGGGCAAGCCACGCGAAGACAACCCTGCAGCGCTGGCCGTCCGAGAGCTGACGGATGGGCGACACCTGCATCTTGCCAGTGATGCCGTACCTGCCCACGATTTTGCGCACCTGTGCACAGCACAACAATCAGCATCAGCGATTCAGCACAGCGTCTGTCTACACACCATTATGTGGCCTATTTTTTCTAAGATATTAAGGGGATATCCACACACTGTTCAAAAATGCTCACCAATACGTAAAAATTGCCCTGTTACACAGAGCCTGCAAAAGTGATATTTTCCCAAGTTTTTCAAAGACCGCAACAAGGCCGGTTTAGACTTGAGAGCTATTTACAAGCCACGCCACAACAGCAACATGTCCCCTACGCCCAATGATATGGCATACTTTCATGGTATCATACCAGTACAGCCTAGATACTCACCTCGTCTCTCTCCTTCAATTCAGGGAATTGTTTCATCATGTAGTCTACAGGAGACAGATCCAAGTCTAGCAACTCGTGAAGATGCTGGTGGTACCTGCACAAGAAATACAGCGCATTTATTGAAAATATGCAGTAACGTGGAAAACAAAAATAATGGAGTGCAACATGACTGATCTGTATGAAATACTGTAAAAATGTTGATTGACAAAGCCGGCTTGATTACAATTAAATAATCACGACAGACCTGGAGCCGTCACAGTATAAAGCTGTTTACGTAATAACGTAGGTAGGTAGCTATATTATATCACACACAGAATGATCTCTATTTCGCTTCACAGTCAAGGGTATTCTCTGGTACACAACGATAATATCATATAGAATTCATAGAGAATATACCTAATCAATATAGCAAACTAAATGCCAATATTTACCAAACGAGACTAAGTAATAAACGTGACACTACCACCCCAGGCAACAAGCGAGTAACCACTAACGCCTGGCAAGATGCCAGACGGACAGAAACTTACCTGGCAATTTTGAGATGCGAATTCTTCCTAATCATGCCGGAGGTGGGGTTCAGATCACCGTAGAGCAATTTAAGAAGTGTGGACTTGCCAGCACCATTAGGGCCCACCAAGGCAAGTCGGGTGTCCAAGTCAATTCCAAACTCAAGGTTGCGGTATATCCAGGGAGTCTCGTCCGAATAGCGGAAGCTCACATTCTGAACCATGATGACCTGAGGAATAAAGAGGGTTACTTTGCGACTGACATTTTCAGCAAGCATTGCACAGTCAGAGGTGTAGCTACATTCTCTGCAAACATTGCACAGTCAAGAGGTGCAAGGAGACTGAGGTTTTGGGGAGCCAGAAATTATAGTCGCACACTGAATAGTCCCAGGCCTCTGAGTCGAACAGCGACAACACAACCCTGTTTTCCATGGAGTTTTTTGCCAAAACTTGAGGCAACTTACAGTCAAAAGGGACCAACGGCTTGTAGGGAATGGATCACTGGAAAAATTCGCAACAACAATTCTCCATAAGTCCCGTATCAAATCTTCACTTTATGACACGCCATGGCTGTTCAGGTGAAATGCCCAGCAAGCACTGCAAACATCAGCTTAGGTGAACTTATACGAAGTTCAAGTTAGCTATAGTCAGCTGTTTAAACTTTCGTTTTCGCAGGAAGACGACGTCACAGAGCAATAAAGAAGGGACATAAAGTATGTTTATAGAAACGTGGAACCCATGCACGAGGGTGTTCCCACAGAGGATGGAACAGCAAGTTGAGAATGACGAAGAACAGACGAAAGTAAGATCAGCAGGAGTATGAAATCGGAAGGAAGCAAAGTGGACCCGAACTGCAAACGTCCCGAAAGCCTAGCTAATAGCTAAGGTAACCTATAGGGTCACTCTGGGAGGGGTGGGTGAACCTAACCTAACCCTATGGCCTATCCTGTGCCTCGTGATGACATGAGTACAGAGTTCGCGCAAAAGGACATCATATCGACTGAAAGAGATTCTAGGACAACAAGGGGGGGGGGGTCCACTTGGCACATGGTATCTGCAACTGCACATAAAACATAATGGCCACTGTTCTTCCTCAGGAATGTTTCAAAGAAACTAGAGTAGAGTCTAATTTAATTCTTAATATAGAGTTATATCAGCTATTTTCTCCGCAGAACACGTTCGTCTTCGCAGCGATTCATACTGCAAAATTGATTAAGGAAACAAGCGAAGGCTCGAGAGCCAAAACTGTTCTAAACTGTTCGACTGAAGTCTTACAACAGGCTGTTGCATAATACACAGTACCTACATCAAGACTTAATGCATTTGGAAGCTGGAAATTACGCGGTAACACATGAATCCACAAGACAGGCATAGAAAGTAACCTGCTGCTGCTGCAGT
The DNA here is from genome assembly GCA_001587735.2 of Parhyale hawaiensis. Classification (NCBI taxonomy): domain Eukaryota; kingdom Metazoa; phylum Arthropoda; class Malacostraca; order Amphipoda; family Hyalidae; genus Parhyale; species Parhyale hawaiensis. The sequence continues at coordinate 25,401,792 of LQNS02000137.1, read as the reverse complement.
CTCCAACACTCACCGGCGGAGGAATCTTGCCACAACTGAAGAAATAGAACGAGAGAGTCTTGTCAGCGATGACCTTCTCGGTGAGGCCGCCAGCTACCATCTTCGCCAGTGTCTTCTCTTTGGACTGCGCCTGTCGTGCGAGCTTCGCTGAGCCGTGACCAAACCGAGCGATGTAATTCTGCACAGAGAAGTTACAACAAACATTAGGTGATTTTTTAAAGCAGCACTCCGAGAACACACGCCACCGCCGCACAACGGTGCGTAAAGCTAGTGAAAACTTACAAATTTTAGGTGAAGTATCCCGGATATTTTACGGATAACCAAAATTTGATCATCTGTTCTTGGGGCATTCTTATCAGTTCCTGTAAATTTTATAAATATCCGTCAAGGAATAAAAAAGCGGACGAAAACGCAACAAGCTTGGCGGAGGTAACTCGCAGCGTCCATTGCTTGCATTCCAGCTCTTCACCAACTCAGAAGAAGTGCACACTTTGTTCCTAATTAATCAGTACTATATAATAACTAGAGGACTCGTGCGTGAAAAATTCACGCAATAGTCATAATGTTTGCCTTATACCTATAGGCCGGTGCGGAATCTTCTATGGCTTACTACATTTTTTTCAAATACTGTATCTGCTTCATTTGAAGTGCTGAATATTTTGGCCTATGAAGAGAAAACTGCTTCATCAAATAAGAAAGTAAGCTAGAAGAAATAATTGTGAAAAATCATCACTTCAAGAGCGCTTCGTTGACCATCTGCCGAATTTATACATTGTAACCTGGGAGAAAAAAAAAAGTTATAAAATCGGTCTCCAGAAACTGCATACATATTGTTCCGATTTCAAGAAGTGTCTTCAGATAAAGGGCTAAGGATCAGCCTTCGCCATCTTCTGCAACCTGGTCATCAACTTTTGTGCAGGGTAACATGTCTAGTACCCATCCACCAAGTTAGTAGCCATCCACTTGGCACTAAAAAACTTCGTGTGTGAAATCTATCGGTGCTAGAAAGCTGTACAGAGGCTTAAACTGTAGGGTAAGTAGCGCTGTACCATCCCTGAAACTGACGGGCGGAAAAAATGAAACAAAAGAAAATGGTGGTGGTTTTCACATTTTATCACTAGATAGCGAAAAAATATGAAAACCACCACCAAAGTGCCTATATTCCGCTGAACTCACCGACTGCTGAAATGAAAGTTGCTCCACTGCTGGGTCGTACTCGATGTATAGAATGGAGTTTCGTATTGACTGAAGACGTAACGGATTTCAGAGCAGTATTTAAGAAGTAAAGGTTTCCATACCTAACAACGATCCCCACAATCAATTGTTTTGTCAACATATGATATCAACCAGTATCTTCCCCCTGACACCTTCTCTATTCAAGATCACAGTGAGGTTTGAGTCATCCTTCAAGAGCGACTGTCGCTCACAATCACTCATGTGGCTCCCTTTAGCGGAGATGCGTGCCACTACCTTCAAACAAATTCCCTGCGTTATGGATATGCAGTCTATCCTTCTTGTCATTGGTTAGCAAGCCACAGTCCGAGGTTTAGGCCTCCGTTTCCACACGAAGACGATATCACAGAGGAAAGATCACAGAAAGGACAGATAGTAGGCTATAGAAAACTATTGCAGAGGATACTTTGAGGCTCTGTCTCCATAAGTATTGTAGTAGTTATTATTATAGTGGGTTGGGTTACCAGAGCCGCGAGCACCACCCCCGCCTCGTGCTGGACACACAGTATCAAGACGTCCCTAGCTGTTACACTTTTTCACAGACTCAGCGCAGTGCTGAGTTTAAGTCCTCCATCACAATCAGAAGATCAAAGTCTATCCGGGGTCAAGGTCAAATCAATTTCACATTTCTGCCATTACAATTTAAACTGCAGTACTGCTCCAGGAAATTAGCAATCTATAGCTATATTATTCTGATATTAAAGTTGCTATGGGGAATTTACGGAGGATTTCTACTATTAGCTATTGCATCCAGGTCCCCTGACTGAGGGATTGGGAAACAATTCCCTTTTGCTTTTAAACAGCTGGGACATTCTACTGTATGCCCCTCGTTTCTTCCTCTGTTAAAACAACTTTTGTTGTGAGGATGAATAGCTCGGCCAAATACTTTAGCTATTTGTCTCCACAACAAAGGCAAGATAACAGGAAGTAACAAGGGACATACAGCATGACGCTAGGAACGTGAAACCCATGCACGAAAGTGTTACCACACAGGAGCAACGCGCATGGGAACAGCAAGTGGGAGAAGAAAAGGAAGGGTAAAATCAAGCATCATAAGAAAGAGTATTAAAAGTGGAGGGATGTCAATATAGGCACAAAGAATGCCATGCCGAAGGCCTAGCTAAGTAAGGTTGGTCACCGAGGGTTCCAAGTACTTCTTCGTTGGCTTACGCAGGATGGCCACTAATATGATCACAAACATCAAGGACCAGTGAAGTTAGTTGGGCGTAAAGATTCGGTGCTAGCGAGGGGGCACTTGGTAGGAGCTAATACAAGATACAACTATTAACTGTTTTGCTGGTGCTTTCATAGTAAAAGCTTACAGTTAGAAGTAGTTTTCATAACTCGACGACATTAAATGTTACAGAACAAAGGGATCCGTATTAAAGGTTAGTAACCGGCTGTGGCAAAGTTACAAGTCACGTAGGCAGTACAGTGGGAAGCAGTAGCACCACCGATCAGCATGACAGTTGTTTACCCAGTGTCGGAAGCCGGACAGACCCAGCTTATATAACCTTTGCTCCGACTTCCTGGAGGCCCCTCACTGGCTCCAACCGGACACGGCCAAACCACGTAGGTATCTACTGTCGATCGCACGATAGCGCTTAGGCATAATGACGAGGTGGTATAGGGCTCTCCGCACCAAATTGTATAGTGAAACTTTAAAATTTACCGTTTACAAGGTAGCCTAAAGAATAGAACTTAGGAAAGATCTCGAATAAACTAACACTTAATCCACAATAAGCCTGCAAGCTGCCACACAAATAATGAAAATATGTTGCGTAACATTACTCACAAGCATGAGGCAAACGGTCCTGTCTTCATGGGGATCCAGCAGACTAGCACTAGATTACAACAGGCTAACGAATAGGGACACCATATCCAGCTCTTACCTTCATATGAGCAATTTGGTCTTGTTCCCAATTGTACTGCTTCATCTGATTCTCTAAGAGCTCGGTACGAGTCTTGACAAACGCATCGTAGTTACCGGTGTAGTACTCGAGCTTCTGCTTGGCCATGTGAATGATGCGGTTACACACACCATTCATGAAGTCCTGTGAGATATAAACACGTGCAGTAGCAATAGAGAAGAGTATGGCTTCACAAATACTGAATTAAAATACAGTATAGTGAAACCTGACCACCACAAAAGTAGACGTAGCTGACAAAGGCCCAACTGAAAGCAAGAACTAGGTATTTCAATTAATGGCTGCGATATTATCGTTCTGTTCAGTTTAGACCTACTAGTCTTTACCGAGGAGTTCCAAGAGCTGGCAGCTTGCAAGTAACGTACATTTTAGAAACCACACTTCTGGCTGGAACAAATAAAACGTAAAGTCCTAGGCACAAAAATTAAATTAACATTGACACCCTCTCTTGCGAAACTGTCTAAGAGAGCAACTGGATTTTCTGCTCATCAAGCACTGATAAGTATAACTCATAGAGCACAAAGAGGGCGAAAAAGCACACCAAACTTGACACAATAACAACACACTAAAGAGAGTAGTAGGTAACCCCAGACACAGAGATTTCTGTGGTGAGGCATACAAATAACCTAAAACTCGACAGCAATGTGCCATGAAGTTAGGGTAGGTACTCAGAGAAATCTGGAACCAGTAGGATGTCTTCCTAAGAAGTTGTGGCGCATATTGAAGGAGGGAAAAGACGATCCATTCCTCACATTGCCTCGGAGCACTAACAATACATAGCAGGCTTGCGGAGTCGGAGGACTGAGAGGGGGTCGGAATCCCACATTATCAAAGTCCCACTTGAAATTTTTAGCCCGACTCTGACTCCGGAATACCATTTATAAAGGTATCTCAATTTCTAAAATTTCATAATTGATCATTTTTTGTATTAAGTTGTAATAAATACAGAAGGTTACCATTGATTAGGCAAATACAATTTTTTTTACTTATTTTTCAAGATAAGTGTCAAACATTTAAAATGTTAATAGTAAGTTAGTGCACAGGTATGTTGTAACTATAAAAAACAATTAAAGAGAAAAATAAAACGGAACCATTTCCCACGTTTTGGCAACATTTGCTTACCGCACGGGGTTTTGCTGTTACGCCAGATTATGCAACATCACTCTCTCATCAACATGGGCAAGAAAAGCGGTCTAACCAGTGAAGAAAAGATACAAGTGACCTTGCTATTGGCTTCTGGTAAGACAACACTCGAAGTTTCCAAGGAATAGGCTAACAGCGTGATCACCAAACAATTAAGGCTTTTGCAATTGAAGGTGAGGTCAACCGGAAAACTCCAGATAGAGCTTCTACGAGGAAATTGACTGCTCGGGATATGTGACATTTGAAGGTTTCTATGGCTAGAAAACAACTTTCTACAAGGAAGGTGATATTTGAAGACGCTGGAGCCCCAATACTAAGCAGAAGACAAGATGTGAGGTTCTCCAGAAACTAATGAGAGTGAAAAAGGCAATTAAACGATCACTTCTTACAAAAACTCATAAGAAAATAAGTGTCAAATGGGCTGAAGAGCACATGGAAACTGATTTCTCCAATGTCATATTTACTGACGATTGCAGAGCCACTCTTGATTGTCCAGATGGATGGGCGTCTGGATGGGTCCTCCATGATCGACCTCAACAGACACGGCTTAAGGGGATCGTTTACAAATTTTGGAATTTTCTTTATTAGTGGTCCGATCTTACTAAAATTTTAACATATGTAAAATTAAAAAAAAAAAAACACTTTTTATTCGTACAACAATTACGTTTCATAATTTTTTCTTTTTTTTTTCGTTTTCTATTGACGTGAGATTTTAGATGGGTGACTGAACTATTTCAGTCACCCATCTAAAATCTCACGTCAATAGAAAAAGAAAAAGAAAATTTCAAAACGTAATTGTTGTAGGGAATCTTTCAAGGATTCCAAAAC
>LQNS02000137.1:25314813-25331420 GCA_001587735.2 Parhyale hawaiensis | reverse complement strand
TTACGTCAATCTGTCACTTTTTGAGCATTGAAAAAAACTTGTTAGAGCTCGCTACATACAATAGCCTTCCAGTTATGGAGCTTTAAGTGGAAGTAATACGAAAATCCGTTATTACCCCGCGATCCGGTATAACACCATTTTACGGTACACAGTTTGATGTCTCTAAGCTCCGCATGTCAGCGGCTCTTGAACGTGCTTGCGTGCATTCAAGATTGTTTCTTGGGCAAGGACTCTTCACCCCCCCCCCCTTTTTTTTCTCTCTCTCTTTTCTCCTGTCCTCTATATCCTACTAGCATAATGGCCATAGCTCATAGAGTGCCGGGGCGTATGTTCCGGTGTCTTTGGTAATGGGCCTTTTGGTTCGTCTACTGCCGCCTATCTAATCTAATCTATTTCATGAGGAGAAATAGAGTTTGTTCTTTTACGATAATGCATGTGCGCGGTGTCTTAAGCTGCTATTGGCTTAACATAATTTTTCTACATTTCAGGCTATGAAGGTTATTTCACAGTGCTAGCCTTCCCCTGCAACCAGTTCGGTGATCAAGAACCGGAAGATGCTGCCAGTGTTGCTGAGGCAATGGCCAATGAGTATGGCGTGGAGTTTCCAATTTTGGGCAAAATTGATGTATACGGAGAGCATGCAAGTCCAGCCTTCCGAAACCTTGTTGGTGAGAAGCCTTTTGCGAGCTTTTGAGCTGTTTTTAGTTACGTGTGCTGTTATTTCTTTTACTAGGCTCAAAACTCTGTTTGCTTGCGCTGCATGTAAATTTCTCCTTCGAATTAATTGAAATGCTACATCAACTAGAAACCACGTCTCTGAAGCTTGTCTGTAAAGCAAAACTTGGTGCAGGGAAAAAATTGAGGGAACAGAGTCTGTAGAAGGGAAATGTGTCAACTTGAAAAAACGCACGAGTCTTAAGTACCGTTCCAGTGTACATTCCTCATAACACCAAGGCGTGTTGTGAAAAGATACCAAGTTGTGATAGATCCTTATTAGCTAATGTGCTTTACTGAACAAAAGACATGATGGAACATTCCTTGAGAGTGTGCAAACTGTTTTTATTGTTAAAAACGCAGCTAAAACTTTTTCAACTTTTCTTAGCGAAACTTTTACAATTATGTACTAGATATCAGGGATAAGTATCTGTCTAGTCAAAATTCTTTCAATATTTTCACAATTCTTCTGAAAGTTTAACAATTCTTCCTCTCGTTTCACAGTTCTTTCCCTAGTTTAGTTCGTAATATAACATGTGTCTTACATATGCGCATCAATTCTTACTTCTTGAAACCTAGTTAGTTTGTTAGCGTCGATGGGATTCTTTCAGTGACGGTGATGTACGAATACCTACATCATGTGTGCGTTATGTTCAACTTAACATGTGTACCTTAATAAATTGAACGCCAAGAGAAAGTAATAAAAAATTTTGGGGCATGAGGTTCCTTGATGTTTGGAGGTAATGAAAAAAGTAGCTAAAATATGGAAGTAATTTTTAAAATTTCTTTATACAAACAAATCAAAGAATGTGCAAGCTTAGGTCAAAGAAAACAAGAACCACAAAATCAAGAGGAGGCCATCAAACGCAGTTCACAAAAGGGAATAGGTCAGCACCAACTAAACACAAGAAACAAAAAGTCAACAAAAGCGTGCCGTCATCATATTCGAGGGCAATATGTTTTCAACACGTAAAGTCACTGAGGTCCTGAGACCCCACATGTTGCCTGCCTGCAAGCTCAATCCAGGATAACCGTGTTGCTGCACCACAACGGTCGCCCCATGCTGCGAGGCTGACCAGGAACATGCTGGCTGGTGAACAGCTCGAGGTCATGGCCTGGCCGCACAACGATGAAAGTTGCTAAAGCCATATGGTGGCAGCGGCTGAGTGGCGGAGCAAAGGGTGCCTGGTATTATTTACCTTTCCCTTATAAGTGTGCGTACGTTGAGTCACATGTCCGTTGCAGTGGCTGGTAACCTATCCTGCCATACGGCACGTGCGTGCCTACGTACTCACGTTCGCTCACGTTCAAGCAAAGCTCGAAAAATTACATTCTCATGCTATTCTGGAGCATTTTTAGGCATACAGTATTTTAAAATATATTTGAAGCTTCTGAATAAAACTTGACCTACACTTTTCTATTCAATGCGTTTATCGGTCACCCCTTGATTGCCATTTGTTTTCAGTCAAGGAATAGTTTTCTTACGTGAAATGAGACCTTCGTTTTGGTCCCAAACTTGTTCCCTTGAATTTTAGATGCAAGTTTGCTACCAGAGATACTTAGTTCTCAACTTGTCGTTACGGAGGATTCAGATGGTGCTTATGATAAATGTTATGAAATGGCCACCCCAGTTTGATTACGAAGTTAGTGAGTCCTGCAGTGCAAAAACAATAGTTGTTGACGTAAATATTAGTGCAGGGACTTTAGAGCTGGATGGCATCGTTTAGTCATCGTTGTAATATTCAGCATAATGCTGCGGCTGGATCTGATAAAATATGGCCCAACTAATTGTCTGAAGCTGAATAGCACCGCTAACGACTTTATAATTATTTAAATATTTCATCAGTATACTGTGCTCATACCATAAAGCCATGGAAACACGGCCGACCGTCAACCTGTTAATTTGGGTCGTTGTTAATTACACAACATTTATTCAAAGCCATTACTTTTTTGTTGAATCCTAAGCGCCCTATCCCTGTCATTATGTATATGGGCCCTACAACCCCAGGGGCAAACCCGAGTACCTTTTCCGCAGGAGATGTTGCATCTGGCCGCAGTTCCTGCTGACGAGGTTAGTTTTGTAAAGTTAGGTAGGTTCTCTATTTCCTTTTCTGTTCCGCGAGGTGGGCTGTCGATCGAGATNGCGGGATTTCTCTCATCTCTATCGTGTGGAAGGCCGTGAAAGAAGCCGACCACTCGAGTGTCTCCTACTATGCTTTGCGCCTTGTTTCCTGCCCGTAGTAGCGCACGTAGGCCACGCGACAAATTATGTGGTATTTAAATACCTACTACACACTCATCTCTGTTGGAACGCCTGAGTTGCGGCTATGGAGGTTAAACAAAGTTTATAATAATAATGATGTTGGAGCCATAAAGGCCATATATAATACCGTAAATATAATAAATGAATAAATGTCGAAATATTGCTCATTTCACTGCAATTTATAACATAAAGATGCAGTCTTATTTAATTTGAATATGCAGCTATTTTGAAATATTACACATTTCACTGCAATTATACATGCAGATACACTTATATTTTATTTAAATCTTTAGCTATTTTTCCGTTATAACCCTGGAAAAGGTCCAATGGAGTGATGGTATACCAAGGGCCATATTTCCTAAAAACAGCTTTAAGGTCGAATTCAACCTTACGTCGGACTATTCAAAATTTAATATTTAACCTGGAAGTTACGTGCAGGCAGCTGTATGGTGGGGTTCATCCTCTAACTAAAGGTTGTGCCGTAAGGCTAAGTTATGGTTGAAAATAAGGCTTGTAGTAAGACCAGCGTAAGCAGTCCATTAGGGTCTGGGCACAATTGAACGCAGCAGTGCCAAATCTAATCTATTAACTAATGCACTTAAAATTATTTGCATATAAATATTATTTTATTGATTGAGTCAAGTATACAAGGCGTGTAAGTGAGATTTGGCCAAGTTGCTTTGCGTTCTTATCCACGCCCATCGGACTTCTTACGCTGGTTTGACTATAGTATGATTAACAAATGTGACGCAAGTATGGCAGTAGTAAGAGGTTACATTTATTGTACAACTTCATGTTCCTCTGCAGTAATACGAAATTATTGATAACAGCTATGGTCTGAAACTGAACGTTTCCATCTTCAAAAATAAGAGCAGGAGGTACGTTCGGCAGCGTCATAACCATCAAGGGCAGGCACAACCACTCGCTTGATTCCGCTGCCGCTTTCCTAGAGCTCAGGAGGACTTCTACCCCCACTAAGGAGTTGTATTCCTATGTTTAACAAGGAAGGTATCGAGTTCTGGGTTGCTTGCGTTGCCGGCAAACATTTTATTTTGCTGTTTGCCCTGTAAATTTGCATTGTCAATCGTTTTTATTTTCCTCGGAAACATCGGTATTTCATTTGTGCAATCACGTGCGTTGCATAGAACGACCATTAAACTTGGGCCTAACAAAATGTAATTTCAGCTGCGTTAATGCTTTCCTTTACGATGAAAGAATGGAACAAGATTAAATTTTCGTGTCAATGACTGCAGGTGTCCCAGTGGAAGATTTCCCATTTGGCGCAGTGAATATGGGTCATTATCTCCCGCAAACAAAGTGAGAGAGGTGATAATGTTTTCATTGATGATTTAGGTACCTATATATATATATTTATTTGTATATATATATCTGTCCACCCTATAAGTAGTCGAAGGAGTTAAGCAATCTTCATAATATTTTGCAGGGAGTTTGTTGAGTTGACCTAGATGTGACACGTTCCAAAAAATAAGAGCTGCCTGGCTATAAAAAATGACTGGAGTTGAATTTTCCTCCACCGAGGCTGATCGCCTCTCGCTACGAAGCCTCCATTTTTCAGTTATACCGTATTAAGAGCGCAGGTGAGGCCAGCGCCAGCCTTGTTTTCCTATGTTATTATTGAATAATTAATCTCTGGCAAGGAATGCGGCTGCGCCCTAGCCTCTTTCATCAAAAATGACTTCGTTGAATTTGCTTCCTACCGCGGGTGATGGTCTTACGCCACCGAGGCGTTCTAGTTGATCATTCTTTCGTTATTACAAGTTTACAACTTATCTAAACGCACCTTTAGATGAGCGTTCACGGCTTCACAGCTGCTCAATATCGAAATTTTTCATTACGATTTTCTTGTTATTGGCCAGTACTCTCACAAATAGGCAGGAGCATTTGCTTCAAGTTAAGGAAACTTTTTTCTGAGAATTTTATTTGAAATTCGGACCCTATCGATTAACGGGTGTTCGGCACGTTTGCGTGTATTTTCATACGAGTAACTGATGGATGGTAACACCATATTGATCGAGACACAGTTCCCACACTCCCTGTAGAATTTCTAGCAGGAAACATTATAGGATCTTTTCTACTCTTTAGTGCAACGCAAGCGGATCAAATGATTCTCAGTCTAGGTTTATCTATTTTTTGTGTCATTATGAGAAGATCTTGATAATAATACATGAAAATGACGTTCACAACACAATAAAAAATATATCACAGTTCGATTCAACCAATAAAGTATGGGAAATTACCGATAAAATATTTGTAATCGGGATTGCCACATTAGCACGGCATTGAAACGTGTTGAAAGGAACTGTGAAAAAAAAAAAACAGTTCTATTGGTATAATAGGCATTACAGATAAATCGGTAGTTTAATAATTTAATTGATCGGCTAAACCAGCAGCGAAAACTACCTTAAACAGTATAACTTATATATGCAGATAACTATGGCCATTAATACCTATGCAACGCGGCTTTATCATATAGCATCAATTACATTCATTTACGAGAATACAGCTATGTGTATCTCTGAATTCGTTATCTAACAGCAAATGTAGACGACTACAATGAAGATTGGTGACAGGTGAATAACGACCAAAACTATTGGTTAATGTAAATTTGAACGGAGTCAAGAATAATGAAAGCCAATCGCTGTATTAATGGCAGCTTCTGTCATTAGCTACAGCATGTTTAGCCAGTTCCTAGAGTCAGTGATTTCATCACGCCAGTAGCTGCAAAAATTGCCGAAATTGGCCTTCCGCCAGCACATGCTCCACCAGACTTGGCGAAGAAGTTGCCTGAAGAGCGAGTCCAGCAGGATGCGTCAAGGCAAATCGTTTTCGTAGCTTTGGGGCAATTCAAAGCAACTTACAGTCCAGTTTTTCCTGTTATCTGTTGACTACTATGGTATGTGGCGCCTCCGTTTTTCTTAAAACTTTACGGTAAATGGTGGCGATCGTTACAGCAATGTCAATAGTATAAAATGCATTTGTCTCCAGGTTACAACGATGATAGCCACAGAGAACTTATATCTCAAAATTTTGTTTAGAATCTAAGAGGCATTTCACACTTCCCTCATCGTAATTCATTTAAATGAATGATGCAGCGCGTTCAGTTATGATGAAGTTTCTTTGCAGTTTTGCTTATATTTCAAGTCTGTTTGAAGTCACATTCGTATCTTATAATTTTCTAGCCTTTTTTGCTAGAAACAGCCTATTTTCAAAATATTTATACCTTGATACGCAGCAAACCATTTCATTGTCGAATCAAATATAGCATCTGTGTTCTTATGCCCCTGACACACTCTAGTCTAAAGAACGAGTATCATCTTTTTGTCCGAATCTGTTTATGTACCCATTTAAATACCTAGCGCACACTTGCAAGGAATTTGGAGTTAAAAAGTTTTCCAGATATAATGAGATGTCCGAAAGTTGTCTTACGGCACTTGAGGAGCAAACTGCACTGACGGTAAACATTTTTACACCATTCCTTGGCAATTTCAAAGCTGTGTTTGCAACGTAACATTCGGACGAAAAGAAGACGATACTCGTTCTTTTGACTAGTGTGTGGCTTCTGCGTTAGAACAACATTTTTAGATCACTTAGTTTTCTTGTGCTGAACTTCAATACAGTGATTCTGATCGTTGAAGTGCCGGTAGATAGCTCAAAACATTCAGTTGCTGAGTACTATTCACGTTGAATAAAAAACCTGCTTGTAAAGAAGCAATAAAATTTATTGAGCTAGTGTTGAAATTTATTCTTCATGTAACTTCTAAAACCTTTACCCTAAGATATTGCCGCTGCAAAAACGTTTCCGCCGCTACATGTGCAGTGAAGTGTTAGCCAAACTTGACGATCCGACAATTTTGTCTGTTTGAAATCAGCCAAGATGTCGCTCGGCTTTAGCTTTGGTCCTCTACAGGGGTCTGGCGACCGCGTATGCAACCTGTCACTGTCAGCTAGCCTTCATGACGTTACGCACGTACTCACGCTGCTACTGACAGCTGGCGGTGTCGCTACAGACTGCAAGGCGCATTCTGCTCCGGCATTCAGACGCTGCCGCTATGTGGCTTTAGCAACTTTCATCGTTGTGTGGCCTGGCCTGCCTACTCACCAGACTTTAACCCAATCAAGCATCTATGGGATGAACTTCAGCAAAGATTCTCTGCCAGAACACCGTCACCGGTGAACCGCCAGATGCTGAGCAGAGCCCTCCAGAAGGAATGAGAAAACATCCCCGTTAAAACCATATCAAGGCTGATCTTGAGCTTACGTTGATGATGCCCAGGGTGCTTTGCCACCCAGGGTGGGCACACACGATATTGACGGTTCTGGGACACTCTTCCTGTTGGCACACTATTTGTTGACTGTTTTTGTTGCTTGTTTTCTGTTGGTACGAACCCATTGACGTTTGTGAACTTTGATGGTCTTTTATTGTTCTCGTTTTCTTGGTTTGTTTGGATAAAACAATTTTTGGAACCATTTCGTGTTTTACGGTACTGTTTTCATTACCCCAAACCCAAATATCAAGGAACCCAAAGCCTCAAATCTATTGATAACTTTGTATTGCTGTTCAGCTTGGAAAACTTCAGGTACACCTTATACCTGTACATTTCACGCTGCTATATTAAATAAAAAGTAATTTTTATACTTCTGTTGTCTGCCTGTGTCTTCTTACTTGCATTGATTTTTCAAGTGCTGCTTGGAATATTCCGAGTAAAACTTGAAGTGAGAACGAAATTGTGTACAATGATTGTCAGTTTCATAAAGTACTATCATGTCGAGTTTTTAATGAGTAGCTAATCTAGTGCACTCTGAGAGTGCATACCTCCGCCAAGCAGAGTGACGTTAATGAAAAATGCAAATTGGTTCTGAAACTATAATTTCCTTTTGATCACTACCAAAACCTGGTCATTGGTGTTTTGACAGTAATAACAGCTAGCTATATATTGTATTCTTTTTTTTTTCAAGATCCGTTCATTACTTCCAGAAAAATGCTGCTGACGCACAGTAAAGCACAACTGCGGACAAACCACTCATCACCAAAATTTGATCATTTTTATATGGCTTTCGACGTTTTATAACAATTCCTGTAAATTTTATAAAAATCCATACATCTTGTTGAGTTATGGTAGCTTCTAAGAAAATAAGAGGCAAACAAACGGTTGGATCTTCATCAAAAGTTAAATCATCTGTTACTCTTTACATGCCGAAGAAGCCCTGCAAATTTCGTATAGATCCGTCGATAACGTTTTGAGTTGGTGACAAACTCAACAAAAACATAACCTCGTCTGCGGATGCACTAATCAGTCGCAACAATCGGGGCCGTTCTCAAAATGTACCGTAGTCCGTAGAAGATGGACAGTCTGATTTTAGCCTTAGCCAACCCTTCGGGACGTCTGTCTTTCCTGCCTGGTTTGTTTCGTTCTCCATTCATACTTCTTTCAACAATGCTTTCTGCTGTTCTTTTTCAACTTGCTGTTCTTATCCGCGTTGACTAATGCATGGGTTCCACGTTTCTTTTGACCTTTACAGCCCTTGCTGCATAGCGTATGCTGAAGGCGGGGAGGATTAAATTAGGAATTTGATAATAATGAACAGAATGAAACCTGTGGTAAACTGTTCAGGACCTCTTACAGTGCGAGAGGAAATGTGCAGATGAAAACTTCTTACTATATATCCATCTTAAGACTTAGCCCGCATATCCAGATTTGGCCTTCTTTCCCTTGTTGCGGAAAACTTTGTCAAAATTCATGTTTGTAACTTCTGTTTATAAAATAGGTTTGGCGCCAGCCATAGCAGAAAGAGTAGGTGAGTGTTACTCTGTGTAATCATAGCTTCTCATAAATAGGCCTACAATAAAACGATGTAAGATACATGGTTCAATACATAAGTAGGTAATATATAGATGCTAAATTCAGTCTTGTACCACATGTGTACCAATACGCAACAGTGGAGTGTTTTTGTCGTTACACATATGGTCCAATACGCGGGGAACATGTTGAGAGGATGAACAGACCGATTTTTATGTATTAATGCTTTTTCTCATGAATTAATACACCCTTCTCATAAGAATAGCTCTCTTTAAAATGTACGGAGACCACGCTCTGAGAAAGTGAGGGTTCGGGCAGCTTTGCGTCAGTGCTTCTAAAAAGTACATGCCACCAGTCAGTTGTTCATACTCTAGAGATTTAAATCATCAGTCCAAACCATTGACTGCAGTCCTCTTTATGGCGTAAAGATCGGAGGGAGGTGAAGTCCACAAGATGTTATGGATCCTGTCGGCATGCTCGTAACGAGAGACTTGGAGGTCAAGTCCACGTACTTGAATTTACACCATGCGCCACTGTGCTGGTACCTGACTGTTTCAGTGATGGAGCGAATATCCGCAACCGCGGAACATCTCAACCTTTTTTAACATCCGCATCTGCGGATGCTAAGATGGTAACATCTGCAATCGCATCCGCGGATGTTAGAATTGCAAAATCTGCTAAGGATACGCTGCAAAGGAGGCGCAGATGAACAGGTTTATCACTGTGCATTAAACTCATCCATTCTGCTGTAAACTGTCAGTTCTCATATGGATTGAAATGTGTGCAGGCGCTGTCCCAGTCAACAAAGCACCATCTAAGCTTTCTTCTCAAGTGTTGTACAAACTGCATTCGCGAGAGTGTGTTTATGTGTTTGTGGTGGAGCAAATATCCGCATCTGCCCCTCTTTTGAACTTCTGCAACCGCGGATGTCCTGGCATTCCCCAGAACACTTGAGATCTGCATCCCGGATGATACAAAAAATTACATCCCACCCATCACTGGACTGTTTTAACACTTCCATTGCGTTGAGCACTGTCCATATATATGTATATATATATATGGTGTCCACTCTTGAAATGAATTTTGATTATAAAACGGTACATATTAAAACCTAAAACCGTATTTCGCTCATTTCGGTAACTGCGTCATAACTAAAAAATTCACATTTCTCTGGAAAGGCGAAAACAGTTTTGATATCGCCGGGTTTTCTTTACTATCACTTGAATAATGACCTTTCTCAAGCGGCCACTTTTACAGACTCAGTTATGGAGTTATTATCACTAATAGAATTTGACGTGGAATTTGTGATGGTGGCAATAACTCAAAACATCTAATTTTTGAGTTATGACACTGTTGTCACAAACGAGCAATTTATTCTGGCATGTTTAACATAAAACTCTTATTGATCAATGGGTCAGGTCTGAATGCCTTTACAGTAAATGAAAAAAAAAACTAGTAATAAATGATTACCGCTGAAAATCTACAGGTCCCATACTTCAGTGTGTGATAAAAACTCATGGAGACAGAAGAGAAAGTTGTTATATAGGAAGCAAACGCTAATTTGAGAAATCCCGTCATGAAATGTGAGCTGAAGATTGAAGAACATTACGAACTGAATGTAGCTATGTACAAAGTGAGAGGCAAAGCAATAAACTACATGCACAGGAGGGAAGAAACTCCTCAGGAACAAAATACGCAATCTCGTGTGGTCAACTGGTCATGTGAGATAAATGTACATATTATGCTAACAATGAAATCAGACAATAGATATAACAAAGAATTGCCTAATAATACAATGGCCGCAAAAAAACAAGTTTACCCTTGTGCCCCCAAAACAGAATTATCGCATAGCCTAATTCGACAGTGACTTTATTTTTGACGTTCTCTTGCTCTCATATCCCACTTTCCGTGGCAGTATAGCCAGGCTGGGAGTGCGGGGGCTGATTTTTGATGCTTAAGAGGGACACACGGCCGACATTCAGTTGGACAGCTACGCGGTCAACCGGGGCTCCCAGCTCGATTAGGGTGACAGCCCAAGTATTTTCTTCAATGGTAGCTTCTTCCGATCCATTGTGATACCGTGGTGGTTCTTGGTATGGTGCCAAAATACGTGGGAAGATAGAGAAGGGGCCCGTCGACCAGTGCAACATACGTGTACTCTGCTCGAGCTCTGATAGATCACAGACTGACTGTGTAGCGGGGATTTCTGTGTGGCGTGGGGGTGGAGCAACACACATACCACCCTTCTCTCCCCTCTCAGATGACGGGAATGCGAAAGTAATGTCATTGCAGAATTATATTTGTTTTCGAGACACAGGGGTAACCTTTGTTTTTGCGGCCACTGTATACAGTAATGTAGTTTCTTTGTATCATCTTGAGGACTGTTTCACGACGAAATTGTGAATGCCAGCAGCAAATACACTTGCTATATCAACCGGTAAATAACAAAGTGAACTTATAACCTTGAATGATCAAATGTCATACAAGCGATGTTAGCACATTTCCATAATTCCATGAGTTATATTCGAGGTAATTATTATTATTATCATCGGAAGGATTTCACGATCCAAATAGATCGGTTGAGCGATGTTGGGCTCTATGCTCTGGCGCCGGGTCACATCCCGCGACCTAAGGTTCAGCACTTTGCGAATGATGTGCGCTTTTTCAAGCAGAGCGCTTTTCTGGAGGGTTGCTGGGTGGAGATGGCCGCACTTCAGCTCTCGCAAGGCAGTCTTGAGATGCTTGGACTTTGCCCCCAGAGCTCCGATGACCACTGGAACGACGTCCACCTTCATCTGCCACAGTCTCTGGAGTTCGATGGCAAGGTCACGGTACTTTTCCTTCTTCTCCGCTTCCTTGTCCACGATTCTGGAGTCAAAGGGGATTGAAATGTCGATCAGTTTGGACGATTTCTCCTGTTTTTCTTTTACGACGATGTCTGGTCGGTTGGCGTCAAGTACTCTATCAGTTTCCATCCTCTTGTCCTAGTAGATCTGCACGGGTTCGTGCTCGTACCACCTCTTACTGACCGGGAAGTTATGGATCTGCAGGAGGGTCCGGTGAAGGTGTCGGGCAACCTTATCGTGCCTGCGCTTGTACTGTAATCACGTGGTTGATGGCTTCATCCGAGCTCCTGCAAATTCTAAAGGTAGAAGGGGCGTTTCTCTTGTCAATCTTGTTTTGGATGTACCTGGTTCTGAGGGCTTGCTCTTGAGCTGCCAGGATGGTGCCTTCGGTTTCCCGCTTCAGCTCACCCCTCAGAAGCCACTTCCAAGAGTCTGGTACAATTTTGTCCTGAACAGCTTCGAGGTACTGGCCGGACATCTTCATGCTCTTCCTCTTGTTAGTTCGATCGAGGCATCGTCACTGTTTGAATTAGTAAGCAGTTTCGGTCTCTTTCAGCAACTTCGCCTCGACTAAGCAGCGTGCCTACAGGTCGTCGCTCTCTCTGAAGTGTTGGGAGAGATTGCGTTTTTCCGCTTCAACGCAGTCCTCGACGCTGATTAGGCCACGGCCCCCCTCTCTTCTGTTAATGTAGAGGCTGTCTACGCACGATCTTGGGTGCAGTGCTCGATAGATGGTCATAAGCTTCCTGGTTTTGATGTCCCATATTGGTGCAGTCTTTCTTCGTCTAGTTGATAATGCCAGCAGAATATCGGACTACTGGGACGACCCAGGTGTTGATGGCCTTGATGGTGTTGCCCCCATTGAGGTGTGATTTCAGGATGAGCCGGAGTCGGGTGAGGTACTCCTTCCGAATAGAATCTTTAATCGTTCTGTGGAGAATGGTGTTATACTCCTTGACGCCCAGATACTTGTAACCTGACTCCTCTATATCCTTGATGGTACCTTCTTCGATAGTGATTCCCTCGGACGCAGTAACCTCTCCCCTTTCAATGTTAAAAACTCCGCATTTGCTAACACCGAACTGCATCTGGATGTCGTGGGAGTACTGATGGACTATATTAAGGAGCTGCTCTACTTGGTCCTTTGATTTGGTGTAGAGCTTCAGATCGTCCATGTAAAGCAGGTGGTTGAGCTTCATGGTACGACTGTAATTGTAGCCCTGGCTGGCCTTGTTCAGGGTCTCGGAGAGGGAGATCATGGTCAGGACAAAGAGTAGTGGAGATAGGGAGTCGCCCTGAAAAATTCCACGTCTGAGGCTCACCTCGCCGAGGTGTTTATTGGCGCTTGTGAGCTGGGTCTTCCAGTTGGGCATGGTAGTCGCGATCAGATTGCGGATGTTGCCGGCGATGCCATGGATTTCCAGGATCCAAGAGTGAAGGACCATGTCGAAGGCTTTCTTATAATCAACCCAAGTCATGCTTAGGTTTTTCTTTTTGCTCCTGGCGTCTTTCGTGAGGAGCTTGTCGACCAGCAAATGGTCCTTCGTTCCCCTGGTGTTCCTGCGGCATTCCTTCTGTTCGTTAGGTAGGGGCTTCTTTGAGTCTAGGTGTTGGTAGATTCTCTCGCAAATTTTACCCGACAGTACCTTCCACATAAGGGGGAGACACGTGATTCGGCGGTAATTGCTGACCTCCGTGCCCTTTGTTTTATCTTTCTGGATTAGGACAGTCTTCTCTTTGGTAATCCAGGTGGGCACGGTTCCGCGTTGCAGGCAGTGGTTGAGCTGTGCAACAATTCTGGAGTGCAGCGATGTGAAAGTTTTGATCCAGTAGCCTTGCACCATATCTGGTCGGGGTGCTTTCCAGTTCTTGGTCTTGCTCAGTTGCTTTTAGAGCTGTTAACTGGTAATTGTAAGGTCTGGATCTGCTGCGACGTTCTTTTCCTTGACGTCATGGAGCCATTCTGCGGCGTTGTTGTGTCGTGCCTCTTTGCTCCAGATGTCATTCCAGAATCGGATGCTCTCTTCTGCGTTGGGTGGGTCAGAGCTCGTCTCTTCTCCTCTAAAGGTTTGATATAGGCGCTTCTCGTTGCTGCTGATGGAATCCAGCTACTCTGACCTCGAAGCGTCTAACTTTGCTCTTTCTAGCAGATAGCCGCTGCTTCAAGGTATCTTCTAAGTTGGTTAGGCCGATTTCGAGGCACCGGTACCTCGATTCGAGCAGCGTCTTCTGTTCCTCGTCGTGGAGATTTCCTCTGCGCCATTCGGAGATCCAGCTGAGATGTTTCCTGATCTCGGCGATGTTTTTCTCAAAGCGGTGCTTCCAAGGAGGATGCTTTTTCCGCTGGGTCCGTTGCGGTCGAGGTTGTACCTCAAGGATCCTCACTGCGAGGTCTGCTCCAGCTTTGATGAGGGCGTTTGTCTCAGTGATGTTGTTGGCGTGAATTTTACCAATCACTGAGTTGACGCGGAAAGCAGCTGCTCGGATCTTCGATTCCGGTAGATGTCGTAGGCTGTGAGGACCTTTTGGCGTCGTTTCTACGGTGGAGTTCCGGAGTAAGTCCCACAGCTCCAGCAAGTCACTCCGCTGCTGGTCGGATAGGTCAGGCTCTGTCTCTTCGTCTATCGAGTCGCTCAAGCTCATACCGTGGGAAGGTAAGTGCCGAGGCCCACGTCGCGGCTACTGGATGAGGTCGTCCGAGTCGATCTCAGATGGGACGTAGTTCGACAGTAGGGTGTCATTAAGTTTCTGGTTAGGGCGACCTGGCGTTGATTCTACGCTGGATTTTCGGAGTAAGTCTCGTGGCTCCAGCGAGTCACTCCGCTGCTGGTCAGACACGTCGGGATCTGTCACACCGTCTTCTGACTCACTCTGGCTCATATCTTGGGCTGGTAAGTGCCTAGGCCCACGTGAGGACAACCGGTTGGGGTCGGCAGAGGCGATCTCAGACGGAACAGCGCCTTCGTCGGGGGCTCCCCCCGGTGGAATGGAGGGGCGCCTAGCAGGTTTCATGGATGGGGACCTAGGCAGGGTCACTGGTCTGGTTGGAACCTGGAGTGCAGGTTCGTCAGCAGATGGAGAGGCACCTTGAGCTTCCATCCGCGCAGCGATTTGAAGCCGTTCCTCTTCGCTGAGGAGGTTTTTGCTGCAGATTTGCTGGATTTGGCCACTAAGAGAAGCCTGCGGGAAATTGCCCGGGATTCCTCTCTCGTCCCACAGCTGTTTGAGGCGCTTGAGATAGCCTGGTCCCTTGCGCTTGCTGGCGATGAAGCACTCCCACAGCACAACTCGGTCTTCTCTGGACCACTTGTGGCGCGTGCGGCGTTGCATCGGGACAGTAGCCTCCTCCACCCCTGGCGGAGAAAGGGGAGCCTGCTCCCTCACACTCCCCTCTCCTGTAGCATTCACACTAGCGTCGGAATCCTGGCTAACCGATTCCGACGGGTGAGCACCGCGGTTACGAACGGCCCTTGCCTCACCCACAGGAGACCGGACGAGCGAGGTACCACGTCTAACTGAGGTATCCTTCACGCCGTAGAAGGGGTATCTCTATTATGACTCATTTTCATGGATGCCTGGTAACCCTCAGGCGGCGGGGCCCCTTAGCGTCTCCGAAGATGGACTGCCTCGCCTTTCAGGGCTTAGGAGTTCCATCTACCCCAAGCTGTCGAACGCATTCAACGAGTTGACTCTTCCGCCTGACTCAGCCGTTGGTCTTCTCGTTGGCTATCTTTGACTTTGATGGTCCTCGTCAGTCATCAGGGGTGCTCGACCCTCGAACTGTAAGTTCGTACGTCTGGTTAAGCTGAGATTCAGCATGACCAGCCGGTGATCTACAGGAGGTTGACTGGATTCGCCGCCAGTCTTTCGGCAGGTTGTCGTTGGCCTTGGATGTTCAGATCCGGCTTTTGCTGAGCATTTTCTCGCAACAGGATCACCTTAAACACCCCCCTGTGTCTGACTCATAAGCCCTGATGGAATCACTGGCCGGTGGTCGAGACAGGGTTTGCCAGTTATCTCGCTGGCGGTCGGTATTATTATTATTAAAAACTTCGCGCTTGAGCTGCTACGGACAGGCAATGCAATCCAAATGGAACATCTTGCAACACCGGGAGCCCGAAACGCTGCTAAAGTAAATCCAGCAAAAAACCATTAACAGCTGAGTTAAACGCCTGCAGGCCAATACGACCAAAAACCGATGCCGGCAACAAATCCCAAACCTTAGCCGACCAGGGCACGAAGCACCGACAGAACTGATTAGCGCGACATGCGACAGCCTCCAAAGTAAAAGAGTGCGCTCCGCGTGCAGCACGAGTCGCTCTCCCAAAAACCTTGGGGGCAGGGAGAACAGAATACAACCAATGCCTCTCATTATTTTACACCTTATAAAAACATACAGAGCACTGCTACTCTTCGCCTGTGGGACAGGCTCACTAGATCATTATCAGCGCATATTGAAATAAATGAGCAGTAAAAACTATGGTTGTCGATTCCATAACACGGCAGGAAAAGGCTCGAACAGGAAACACAGCAAATGAATATAAGAGGCCTCAGGACCAACAAAGGTAACCTGAGCCGTCTGATGGAACTGAACCAACCCATATGTGTATGTTTACAAGAGACCATGCTTGGTTATACCAAGCCTCCTTCGCCTCGGAACTATACTGCCGAGCATCTTTCCCCTACCCAGGATCCTGTCCCTGGAACGGGACTTGCTATCCTCACCAAAACAGAGTCTCTGTACCTGAGGGTGCCACTTAACACACCCTTACAGGCCATGGCCGTACAAATCAATTTACGAAACATGGCCACCACTATCTGCAATCTGTATATTTCTCCAAACCAAGCAATCCACATAGCAGATATCACTGGACTAGTGGCGCAGTTGCCACGCCCCTTTCTATTGTTGGGTGATTTCAATGCAAAACACCCAACATTGGGCAATAATGCTAATAACACGCGAGG
>LQNS02000137.1:25238676-25253094 GCA_001587735.2 Parhyale hawaiensis | reverse complement strand
TTCTTCATTCTTTTGTTTTCTCCACCCGCTGGGTTGGTTGCGTGGGGGTTTGTTAACCTCATGGAGTTTCTCCGTTCCTACGTCGCCAGCCTGGTGTGATTTAATAATAATAATATCCAAACTCAATCCTTGGCCGCATGTTGGGGAGTATTTACCAGTATTAGATTCACGGTGGTGAAACCAACGCTTTAGACTGCAGTAGCAGATAACGCTCGTGACGAGAACTCATCTCGATGGGCAACGTCATAATTATCGGATCGACGGCGTCGCGAGCTACAAGGGCCCCTGAGGGGGCATAGGATGGGCCGTAGGCCATAGGGTTTGGTTCGTCCTCCTATGTTATTGGGCGCGGCGAACCCGGGGGGCTCTTGAAGGTTACCTTAGCTATTAGATAGGCCTTCAGGACGTCTATCTTTCGTGCCCTCTTTGCTTCCTTCCATTTTCATACTCCTACTTGCTCATGCTTTATCCTTATCTTCCTCTTCTTTCCTGACTTGCTGTTCCCATGCGCGTTGATCGAGTGTGGGAACACCTTCGTGCATGGGCTCCCATGTTTCTATCGTCATACTATATGTCCCTTGCTTCTTCCTCTGTTAGATCGCCATTGTTGTGGAGACTGAGGCTTAAACTACTCAATATAACAATAAGCGAGCTGGGAGGGGGAGGAGGGAAGAGGTGGGAGACTACTGAGCAGAACTTATTTCGAAAGGGACATAATATGCCAGCGAGCCCCGGCCCTGTCACTCACACATGTGCCGGCGGTGTTATGAGTGGGTGGCTGTGGGTCTGAACATTTCTTTAGTGAGAAATACTTGGCTTTTAGTTGGCGACTGGTGTGAGACTGACTAACGTAATCTTAACGACTTGCTAGCAATTGCCAGTTTTGGCTTATAGCAAGCTAAGGGCGTAGGCTAGTCTGACCATGGGAGGATGCACAGCTTGAGGAACCGTAACTCAGGGGGTTATAATAGGTGTTGAGAAACAATGCCAATTGAACACGTCGCTAATTAAATTACATAAAGCTTAGTCATGAACATCTCATGGCAGCTGTCATAATAATTCTAGATGTAAAAATACCACATCAACCAATAAAAATTCGAATTCACTTTGCACTCAATCTGCTCACAAGTCCCATGAATGTCAATTTCGCAGTTGTGTGTTCAGTTACATAGTTTTTTTTAATCGCCCGTGATGGTTATACATCACTAAATGAGATACCAGCTACATTGTAGAAAACTAAAATTTGATTTGGGACCTCAGCTGAAGTCGCTGGAACTGATTGAGGCATAAATGTCAATAACACGATCAAGATTTGTTCAGCATAGTAAATGTTGATGAGCGCCATTGATGAAAGTCTCTCTCGTGTCCCATGGTCAATCGCAGGTGTGAATGGAGGCGTCGCAGTGTGTTTGTAGCCTACTCCCTTCACATAGCTACATGGGAGGCCAGAGGAAGGGTGCAGACAATTTGCAGAAGAATAGAGATTTTTGGGAATGTCATGGGATCACAATCATTGACGGCTTCGACAGGAGACTTCGGTCGTTTCTCTGGCGTCTATATATATATGGGTTATTCCAAAGTTAATACCACCTTTTTTACTCCCCGAAGGCGTCCGAGAGATTGCATATTACGTTGTTATGACGACTGAACTGATTCCCTCCTAACCTGTAAGTTTCATTTCTCTGAGCTGATATTGACGGTTTGGCACGTGAAAATGGCCGTCCTTGTAATGGACGTGCGTGAGAAGCAAAAATGAGTCATTGAATTCCTCCATGTAGAACAAACTGAACCAATATTAACCAGAATCTGGTAGACGTTAACAAAGCCGATGCAGTTGCTGTCAGCCCAGTTAGAAAATAGGCTCGTCGATTTCACACTTGCCACAGAGTTATAGTGACAAGTGCACTCCGAACGCCCATGCACAGCCCCACCCTGGAAAAAAAAAGTGCGCCTCGATCAACTGATCCACACCGATCGGTGTATGACGGTGAATGAAATACGTGTCGAGTTTGATGTGTGTGTCGCTAAAGGTAGAGGAGTTAACTTCACTGCTCCCTCCATTAGAAAACCCACACGCTCTAGTTCGTGCTGCGGGTCTAGGAGAAGGTACGGCTACAGTCGGCCACGGATCATTAAGATATGGCGCAATCGATGGAAGGTTGATGACCCGCGCCCCTACCCTCCCCCTTTTGGGCAAGGTTAAGTGCCCAACGGTAGCTGTGCACACTCAGCAACTACCGATCAATCACCCTAAGCGGCTCAAAGAACCCTTACTTGGCATTGTACCGATCCCTTGATTTCCAGTGCCAACAGTCGAGCATGCAAGCTTGCTGCTACCGTTGGTGCACTGGAAACGATGCTGCCATTAGTAGGATACAGCAAAGTGCATGTGCTAGGTGGATTCCACGAATGCTCAAGCAGATACAAAATAGCCACCGACAGGAAGTCTCTCAGGACTTTTTGGATCGGTACGGTACGAAGCCGAACGGAGTGATTATTGGACCATACCATCACTGGTTACCAGGTGTGGTGTTACCACTATGAGCCGAAGTCCAAATGGCAGTCGTCGCGCGACTGGACGACTGAATAGGCGCAACACTGAACTAGAGCAACCTTAACGAGCGCGACTGGCATAGACGCAAATTGGAATAAGTGGGAAACTGAATAGATGCGAAAATAAAGAAGAGCGAAACACTTATGGGAAAATTGTAGCTCCATGGAATAGGCGCGAATCGGAACAAGCGTCCCACGGAATAAGCGCAAAGTTAAATAGGAGGCTAAATATTTAAGCGCTTTCCTGGCACCATCAGACTCCCACTTCTTTGGACCTTTGAAGGACGCATTTCATGGTCAGCGTTTCCCCGACAACAACGCCTCAAACTTTTAGTCGTGAACACTGAACCGCCTTGACAGGTCTGACTTTTACGACCGAGGCATTAAGGCTCTCGTTCATCGCTGGCAAAAGGACATCGAGAATAATGGTGATTAGATATAAAAAATGAAGTCTGGTACACACCAGTTCGCTCGTTTAAATGATGCCACTTCAGTTTACGTAGCTCTTCAACTTTTTCAGTTACAAAATAGGAATCATTTCTTATGGAAGGTCCCATGTACACAGACTGCAGTCGTCGTGGTTTCTGCAGAACAAACACAGGTGATGGAAGTTCTCTGCTGTATTGGTTAGTGGTCTCATCAAATGCCAATGGCTAATAGTTTTGAAATACTTGCATAGACAAGACCCAACAATGATGCTTTTCGTGCCAAACTTGAGAACTAAGCGTTCAGATCTGTCATCCAAGAATATAATTGCGAGATTATGTGCTTATTCCAAATAAAAAAAATCTGGCAAAGCATTGTTTACAGGCGAAAAGCAGCCTGCCCTAAGTTTGCTAGCCGCGAGTAAAAGTAGTTTTTGAATCCACACATAGCTCTTTCGTCCATTTCTTCTATAAGGAGGCCAAAACTTTTTCTGGCGCTTGGCAACAGGAACTCCCCAGCTGCTGCAGGGGGGGGGGGGGAGGAGGGAGTGTGCACGTTCACCCTGTGCAGCCCCCCCCCCCAGCCTACGCCCATGAAAGTGAACAATGTTACAGTACAGCCGTGATAACTGACTTGGGCACATGTTACTGAAAATTTACCCCTTGCTCCCCAACTCTTATTGCCACGGTAGAGGCAGCTGATCGACTGATTCGCACTGACTTCAAAACAAATATTCGCGGGGGGGCATAGAAAGAGGCAATGTACGAACGGCAGCGCGGCAACCACGTGCGCATTGATGATAGCCGAAACGTTGTGCAGGCAGTCGTGAAAATGTGACTTTTTGGGAGGACCACAGCCGCGGTAGTGCAACGCGGGACTGTTGGGAGGACCACAGCCGCGGTAGTGCAACGCGGGACTGTTGGGAGGACCACAGCCGCGGTCGTGCAACGCGGTGTAGCTGTTCGCTGCTGCCCTTCAAATCAACGAATCGCATAGGGATGAGGTATAGGACAGCTCCACCGATGTGGTACTTCACATGAGAGTCGTGCCCGCGGTCGTCTTCAGGCAAAAAAAAAGAAGAATTATAATAAAATAAATCACGATCTGCGCCTCTCTTAGCGAAAGCGGCTTTAACCCTTAACCGCTGGACTGAAATCAGGCATATGATAGGAGTAGCATTATTTGAACGTAAAGAAAAGTGACACTCGGTGGTGTAGAGTAAGGACAGTACCACATTGCAGTCATTTGCTTCCTGCACGCAGCACCAAGTGCTTTGAGAGAATCGTTGTGTCTGCGCAAGCACAACTGTGTATCTACCTTAACATCTGTTAAAATGTTAGCCGTGATACTATCTACGGCAGCAATCGGACGCATGTCATCAAGAGCTGCAGCGCAATCGACGGAAGACTTATGCACAGACCCGTGCCTCTCGACCCGTCCCATTTCTGGAAAAAGTCAGTGCCACCTCGGTAGCTTGCATATGTTAAATGCTGAAAAAACACATCCAGCACTGCCAAAAATCGCTTGGCTGAGTTGGTATTCGACCCTGCAACGATCAGCGTCATGAGCTTAGCTCTTATTCCAGCCGCTACTGCGAGCGTCTCAAAACTTGAAATGAATTAAAACTTAAAGAAGCTGTGCACTTTTCTATTGCTCGCAGGGTAGCTTACAACAAAACTTTAGGGCCCGTGACGGTCTTGACAGCGTCAAAAGACCGTAGTATGAGCATGCCTCTAAAATTACTAAAAATACAGTGTTAGGAATTTGCCACCTAGTTGACATACCAAATTATGCCATTCCTGTAATAACTGAAGGGGCCGCTGGTAGTAACCCTACAATAGCTGGGCCCGCCCATTACCCCACAAAGCCTCTGTGCGACAACGTCTGCAGGCCAGAGTGATCTAAAGAGAAAAAATTGCTGTCATAGAACCGCCTATCGTTCTTTTAAGGAAGATTCAGTTCAACGGTAGAAGCGGACGATGAGTACTGCACAGTTGTGCTGAAGGGCGCACAATCGATCCCCCAAGCCAGGCGCGGTCTTAGTCACGGCCTCGGCGCCCTGAATCGGCAAATCTGCTTGTGCGTATAGCTATCGTGGGGGTGCCTACCTAGAGGTGGGCGGGTGGCGGGTCAGTGAACCTTCCGTTTCGGCGCCATAGTTCTTAGCGACCCGTCGTCGGCTGCAGCTGCACTTACTCCTCTAGGGCCAGTTGACCTATGCCTGCCGCACGAACCAGTGCTTGTGGATTTTTCATCGGAGGGTGCAGTCAAAGCTGACATTACCTTTGTACATCAGTGAGTCTCCTGAAGTACTGGGTAAAACTTCTACAAATGAGTTTTGAGAAATTAAATAGTCGTTTTTGACCTACCGGCTGGTCTGAGCAGGTAATAGAGTAAAAGCTCCCTATACAAGACCAAGAAACAGACTGTGGGTCTCTGGGTGTGACCCTGCGTCTGATGCTCGGTTTTCGACTGTTCTACTATTAACTAGTATACCACGCCGTTAAAAATGACGGCGCAGCGCTACAAGAGCGCGCTTGCACTGCCGGCACGCGTGCAGTAACGCTCACCAGCAGCTTATTTTCAATTCCAAATAAGCTCGGACGCCTCTTCAGAGTGCATACCTGCCACCATAAGTCTACTATGTACATATATGCATATAAGGATAATGCACTGCACCCAACAGAGCCGCAGTTTGATTTTCCTATGGATTGTTATATGACAAACTGTGCTGGTAATTTTGTTTCGGGGAATACGTGGTCATCCTTTTCCAGATCGGCTAGCGGTTCGAATGAATAATATCAGTCCGAAAAAAATTGCAATAATACTATAGAGAAATTGTGATTAAAACGTTGCTCACGGTCACAGGCATAAACAGGATAAGCAATACAGGCCAAGCTGCTCCTGTGTCGTATAAAAAAAAAGAGTTTCAAGCATTAGCACAGACCAAGGAGCTTCAATAGAGGAGGAGGGAGCCATGTGGCCTATTCACAGATTCGCCAGCGTATCAACCAGATCTTTTATGTCTGTGAGACGCTCATTGGTGGAAGGGCGGGGCAGCAGTGGATTTCACGAGGGAGCAGCAGTCAAACCGAGGTACTGTTATGCGATTGGTGCATACGCAACTGGCTGACAGCCATAAGAGACTCTCGAGCTTCAACGTGCTAGGCTACTGGCTCCCTCCTTCTCTATAGAAGCTCCTTGGCACAGACCAAGGAGCTTCTACAGAGAAGGAGGGCACAGACCAAGGAGCTTCTATAGAGGAGGAGGGAGCCAGTAGCCTAGCCCGTTGAAGCTCAAGAGTCTCTTATGGCTGTCAGCCAGTTGTCCCATGCACCAATCGCATGTCAGTAAAGAGTCTCTTATGGCTGCAGCCAGCAACTTAAGCACCAATCGCAAATCAGCAACTCGGTTCGTCTGCTGCTCCCCCGTGAAACTCAGTGCTCCCCCGTCTTTTCCACCAATGAGCGTCTCAGCCATAAGAGATCTGGTTGACTCGCTGGCAAGTCTGTAACTGGGCCACAAGGTTCCCTCCTTCTCTATTGAAGCTCCTTGGCACAGACTCGGGAGTAATTACATGCTGCTGGAGAACGCGGCCATCGTAAATCTATATATATATATATATTGTACTTCTGCTTGTTTTTCCGTTCGTTAGAACCCGTCCAGACTAAACCGCTCATAAAGCCTCGTCCAGACTAAACCGCTCATAAAGCCTCGTCCAGACTACCGCTCATAAATGCGACAAACGCTTCGGCGGTTTCGCAGAACGCAGCGAAAATCTCGCGGCAGTGTCCACACTGTCGTTCGTACAGTTGTAGCGACGCTTGACGACTAAGCGCAAATCACAAATGTTCAGCAAAACTTTTCTCCTCACGCTCCTTGGTCCAAAGACGATGCAGTTTTTGTCACTATTAATAACTTAATTTACTTGTAGTATCGACAAAACTTTGCATAAGCAATGATTCTAAATGCAGAGACTACTTCCATGCGTTCTTCAGCGAAACGCATACTGCCAATTGAGCTTGGGTTGACATTTTCACACTTTTCTTTACCACTCGCTCTTGTTTTCGAGGTTGTCAAGTAAATAAATTTTTAACTGGAGTTCCTCGATAATTTGTGTTCCCCATTCGTAAGGCAAAATGTTCGGATATATTATTTTGTCTCTTAAACACAACTGTGTAACCACAAAGCAACGATAAAATGTTTACGGTAATAGTTTACCGTCAATTCAGTTTTCGTCACAGGTGTCACTACTACCTCGTAAAATTTGCAGTGAATTAGAACTCAGAGAAGCTAAAAGCACGTAAAATGTCTATAAAGAAGTAAGATAATCTCATTCAACGTATAATTTATTCGTATTGCGTGAGAGGAACAAAATACTGCAGGGTGAGCCTGCTTTGTTGGCAGCCTAACTTTAACCAGCAAGTTGAACGTTCGCAACAACGCTCGAAGCTGCGATTTGACGACGAAATTCGCTGTGATCAGCGAAATCGCTATAGTGTGGACTACCACTCATAAGTGCGGAAAACGCTTGCGCGATTTTGCAAAACGCAGCGAAAATCTCCCAGTCGTGTCCACACCCTCGCACTGTGCATTGTAGCGGTCAGCGACGCTTGACAATTTATTAAGCGTAGATTTTCTACATAATTCAGTTGCCGGCGCACAGCGATCCAAAGAAACTGCAATTTTTGTCACTATTAATAACTTATTTTACTTCTAGGATCAACATAAAGGTACCTAAATGTTTAAGAGAGGGGCTCGGGTGATTTTCCATTTTTTTTTTGTACAACAAATCTTTTTCTCACACCAATGATCAATGTTATACACATTTTAGGTCTGCGCATATTGTTCTCTATGAGTCATAACGCTTTCAACTTGTTTTTTCTCCTATATAAAAGTAAAGGCGACAGGCTGACAGCCACCACCATCACCGACCATTACCCTTAGCTTGCCAACAGTGAAGCCATCGGTTATGCCGAGAACAAAGGTTAGGTAAGGCAAGGTAGGTTCTTCTAGAGACCTATATTTGCTAGCAGAACCTGCCCTGCCTCTCTAACGCAGCGGACTGTAGTTGAAAATTGACGGGACATTTGCTTGATCAAAAATTTTAAATTATACTTTTGGAACAGCCGGTATCATAGTTACACCTTCCTATGGTAACCTCTCTAAATTTCACAGGATTTCAAGAACTAAATTTACCAACCTTACCTCCCACCTGATGAGCTGGAGAACAGCGAAACGCACGTCGTTGGTATCAAAATGTCTTCAACTGCTTCGAATCGACATCTACACTTATGCCATCTCAATACCTAAGCGAGTGATAAATAGAGGTAGCAATAATGTGAAGCCCTCCTGGTGGACAGCTCAGGTGCACCGGGCTATAATCGAGAGGCAAAAGAAATACCAAACTGCAAGACGACGGCGCGATGCAGCTAGCGTGAGGACGCACGTGGAGGCGTGTCGGGAAGCCGGGCGCCAGGTGAGAAGAGCTAAACGTTCGAAGGAGGAGGCAGTAGCTAGAAGTACAAAAACTAACCCTAAGGACTTTTACAGCTACGTTAACGAGAAAAGGATAATCAGGGAGAAAAGTGGTCCCATCCTGAACCGGACCGGTGAGTTTATTATGGATGACGCAGAGAAGTCGTGCGTGTTAAACACATACTTCGCTTCGGTGTTTACAAATAAAAACATGAATAACGTACCAAGTCCAGAACTCGCGCGAAACGTACAGAACTGGATGACATCGTCTTCCTGCAGAACGAGGTCGAGAGTGAACTCAAAAAGCTGGACCCATCGAAGTCTGCTGGCCCGGATGGAATCCATCCTCGAGTACTGAGGGAGCTCCAATCGGAAATGAGCGCAGTACTAAGTGAATTATTTAACCGATCAATGGCGACAGGCATAGTTCCTGAGATTTGATGTCGGCAACTGTGGTGGCAATCCATAAAAAAGGGAGTAAGCGCAACCCGAAAACTATCGCCCAATCAGCCTAACCTCTGTAACGTGCAACATAATGGAGAGACTGATAAAAAATGAATTAATGGGTCACCTCGAAAACCACAACTTACTGCTAAACTCTCAGCAAGGATTTAGAAAGAATAGAAGCTGTCTGACTAATCTCATCGACTTCTTGAATTACCTTTATGCACTACACGACGATGGTAAAGCCGTAGACTTTGTGTACCTAGATTTCAGAAAGGCCTTCGATACGGTACCACATGAAAGACTACTACAGAAAGTGGCAGCTTGTGGGATCGGTGGCTGGCTACTGCGGTGGCTCAGGGCGTGTATTATTGGACGCAAGCAGCGTGTTTGCGTTGGGCGCGGCGCCTCAGACTGGGTACCCGTAACATCTGGAGTTCCGCAGGGCAGCGTGCTTGGTCCCGTACTATTCCTGATATACGTCAATGACATGGACGCGGCTCTGCTCTGTCGCATCTCAACCTTTGCAGATGACACCAAGTTATGTAGTCGAGCCGATCATGAAGAGGAACGAAGTGCACTGCAATCTGATTTCGACTGCTTGGTCGGCTGATGGATTTTAACGTTGACAAGTGCACTGTTATAAACGTGGGACACGGTAACCCATGTACGACCTACAACTGGGGCGGAATAGAGATAGAAGCTGTAAGGTCACTACGTAATCTGGGAGTTACGATCATGCACGATCTTAAATGGGACCGGCAAGTCGATGAATGCTGTAGAAAGGCTAATAAAATATTGGGTGTGATTGCGAGAAATTTCGACTACAAATCAAAGGACGGGATAATACAACTGAACAAGTGGCTGGTGAGACCGCACCTTGAGTACGCGATACAATTTTGGTCCCCGACCCTTCAGAAAATCATAAAGAAAATGAAAAGAATCCAACATCGTGCCACGAAGCTCATCCCAGCGCTAAGCAACAGGAGTCACGAACAAAGGCTTGAAGCGCTGGGACTGACTACGCTAGAGAAATGAAGAGTAAGGGGTCAGCTTATTGAAACTTTTAAATGCTTACACTCGGTGGATGGCTCAAGACATGAATTGTTCCGGTTGGATCCGGGAGATAGGACTCGGACCAACGGATTGAAACTGCTCCGGAGGAGGTGCCGTACAAGGACCGCAGCTGACTTCTTCCCGAACCTCATTGTGCAGACTTGGAACGATTTACTGGCCTTGGTTGAGCAAGTTCAGTCTGTCAACGGTTTCAAGGCCCGGCTGGATAGATACTGGGCAGCAGATCGGGCCGCTGGTATGGACTTGGGGCTCGCAAGAGCCTTAATGCTCGCAAACACACCCATAATTCTATTTATATGTCATATGCTACGATGTATCTGCTGGTTTAACTTGTTATGAGTAAATGATGCAGTTTTTAGACGTAGTCTCCTTTGGGGGCACGGGAGAGGCCATAGGCAATAGGGTTGGGCTTGTGTCGGTTCGGCCTTTCTTTGAGTTCCTCTGTTGGGTCACATCGATTGTGGGGACGGAGGCTTGAGTTGTTCTATAGTCGAATCTCTAATCTCTTAGACTATGTGGTAAAATTTTCTAGCTACAAGATCCATTTAGTGACTACGATAATCGTGTTTCGCATTTTAGCATGTATGAATATATGATCAGATATTTTAGAGTACCTGCTCCTCTCGTGGTGCGACCCGCTCAGGAGTGAGGTGAGCACAGTCGGCTGAGCTCTGGAGCGGGGGCACTAGGACAATCGAAAGGTCGAGAGAGGAATTTTTCTTTTTAGAATAATAATTGACGTTATTTATCGTTTATGGTGGACAACCACTGAGAAGCAGCATAACATAGCTGATCTCGCTTGGTGGGTTCTTAGGAGCGGCCCAAGAGATGACCCATGTGATCGTGGTTGTCTCTTAATCTAATCAAATATATAAATACACAAATATATATATATATATACTTAAATCTTCAACAAAAATATCCTCACCTCTCTCACTTCGTTCGCGGGTGATAATAATACGGAAGCATAGATTTTTCGAAAATTATTTTGTTGCAGAGGTCAGGCGCATTATATTAGTTCATATTAATGATTTTAACACAGGTTTGTAAATTTCTGGGATTTGTTGGCAACGGTTACAGCAATTTCTGTTGAGAG
Organism: Parhyale hawaiensis; assembly: GCA_001587735.2. Lineage (NCBI taxonomy): Eukaryota > Metazoa > Arthropoda > Malacostraca > Amphipoda > Hyalidae > Parhyale > Parhyale hawaiensis. The sequence continues at coordinate 25,242,020 of LQNS02000137.1, read as the reverse complement.
CTGAAAAACTAGATTCCAGAAATGTTCTCTTTTCAAATGTAGTGAGTTTCTTGTTGCAGTATACTGAAGTTTTGTCAATATTATGTCAAGTTTCACGGACATGAAGGAATGCTAGAGAAATGACTTGTTGCTTGTTGCTTTTCTACGTTAGCTTGATGCTCGTTAATTCCAGTTTGAACGTTACGGCCAGTCTCTCCAACATACACTTTTGCACATGTACTACAATTTAGTTGATGACATTTGATCGTTCAGACTGGTATTTCATGTCTTCAAGATGACATAACTGCTGACGGAGAGTGTTTTCTTATTTCTTTGCTAGTTGTACGTTAACGGGGCTTTAGTATTCTGTTAACGCTTTCCTATGTGCCTTTTACATAGAGAGCACTGATGTATTTGATAGAATCTCAACCAAAGAGACGATCATGAATGAACGCATGCAAGATCAATAGCCGCTGATATGCAGAGCTTAAAGGTGTCAAACTGTGTAGTGGGAGCGGAAGAGAGAAGAAGACTGATTAAGGTGGGCTCGAAAGCTTGGCCGTTAAGAGTTTGCGACTCCTGGAGGAGGAGTTCTTAGCTGTGGAGGATGTCTCTCCCAATGTATATCAAGATGATTTTTAAGCGCGTTGACTGACGCCGCACCAACAACGTAGGAAGGAAGTCTATTCCAAATTCTGACTATCAAATACGGAAAGAAATGCTAACTTGAGGTTGTTCTTAGAGCTTTATGCTTGAGTTTTTAACCGTTGTTTTGCAAGGGATCATTAAGGTCTCTTTCAAAGAGTCCCGTTGTAGGTACATCATTGAAGCCATAAATACTTGAATGCTTCTATTAGTTGCCCCCTCAGTCGTATTTGCTCGAGAGAGATCAGACCTAGTTCTTTTAGGCGACATTCATACGGTTTGTTTCTCAGCTGAGGTATCAATTTCGTTGCTCTGCGTTGGACTCTTTCCATGTTATCGATATCTTTACACAGATGTGGCGACCAGAATTAAGCAGTAAATTCTAAGTGTGGACGCACCAACGCCTTGTAAAAGGGAATGATGATGTCGTAGGACTTTTATTCATAATTTCTGGTGATGAATCCCAGTACTCTGCTTGCCATTTTCAAGCTCTTGTCAACTTGCTGACTGTGTTGTAGTTAGTTTGAAATGTGATTCCCAAGTCACGTTGTTGAGTGAATGAAGCCAATTCCGCCCCGTTTATTTTCAATGGGGTTGAAAGGTTCACCAGCCCTACGTGCATTGCTGAGCATTTCTCGGCATTAAAGCTCATGTGCCACGTTGTGCTCCATTCCATGAGGTGGTCTAGGTCTTGTTGGAGCTCGGGGTAAATATTCGTCTTATCCCCTACCCGAGTTGAAGGATAAGAAAGTGATTTCTAGGATAATTGAGGCATGCTGAAAACGAATATGACATTCATTTTTTGGGGAAATTAGGCAAACCAGACCTACGCCTTACCTAACCTGCCCGGTATTATGAAGGGGTTTATGCTAACTACCCGACAGTACGGCCTAAAGTGGGGCGAGTTTGGCTCTTACGCATATGCCTGTAACCTAAACTAAAGCAGCAGCGCGCTCCGACGGGTCAATTAAGAAGCTGAAGAGACGAAAATTTGACAAAACAAAACAGAATTTCCACAAATAAAGACCTATATATTCTAAATGAGTAATTTTCAACGAATCAAAAGATATCAATATAATTCTGAAGTTCAAGTAGGGGATAAGACGAATATTAGCCGAGCTCGGCTCTTTTCGTCGGAGGATGACAGTTTTAGTATCATCCACAAATTTGCTGATTTTACTACGGACGTTAAGATCCAGATCATTGATGTAACTTGAGAACAGAAGTGGGCCAAGTACGCTACCTTGTGGAACCCCTGATAATACCTGCGTCCAGTCGCTCGTCTTTCCTTCAAGCTTCACTCTTCGCTGCCGACCCGTAAGCCATGACCCGATCCATCGTAAATAGTCTCCCTGGATGCCATGGGCTTCCAATTTTTTTCATTTGCCGTTGATGGGGGACTTTTATCAAAAGCGTTTTGGAAGTCTAGATACACAAGGTCTACACTCTTCTGTTCATCTTTAGTATCCGTAACTTTTCAGAAAAAAACCAGTAGGTTTGTTAAGCAGCTTTTTCTATTTTGGAAGCCATGCTGACTGCTGAGTGTCAGATATGAGCTGACGCATCCACAGGTGATCAGTGGTGCGCTTCTACAGGAGGTGTTCTCTAGTTTTACTGACGACCGATGTAAGACTGATTGGTCGATAGTAGCCGGGGCTTTTCTTATCCCCCTTCTTATGTATCGGTATCACATTAGCTAATTTCCAATTCTGCGGAACTTCTCCCTTTCTTAGAGACATATTACTTATTTCTAGCAGTGGCTTCACGATGACTGGAGCCATTCCCGTAGTACACGGGGAGCAAGATTATCTGGGCCAGTGGATTTGTGCACATGTAGGTGGGTCAGTTCTTGAAGGCTCTCGATCTCCTTGAAAACCCGTGCGTTTATAGGAGTAACTTGCATCGGTGCTGGTTCAGGAATATTTGTAACATTCTCAATAGTAAGGTTTTTTATCGTTTCGATATTTTTTCGATGCAGATTACCATTCTGAAGTCCGTTTTTGGCGGTCGGCTCTACTTTTTGAAATATATGACTTTGAAATTCCCATTGTTTTCCTCTGGGGGAAAATGCCCGGCGATGGCAGAGTGTAATGGAACAGCTTTTAAACAGTTTTTTTTAACGTAGCCTTACGTAACTTAACCTAACACACGTAACCTAACCTAACCTTACTAGTATACTAGGTTAGGTTAAAAACCTATTTAAAAGCTGTTCCATTGCACTCTGCCTTCGCCGGGTATTTTCTCCGGGTGCCGGTAAATAGAACGTTTCCGCAAGGATACTCACCTTCTGAAGTGGAAACTATATTCTCCGAAGACACTGGCGTTGCCAGACGTGCACTATAGTGAGGCCAGGCGGCTGAACGCGTGCTACGAGTCCGTCCATAATTGCTAAATATATTTTAGACAAATGCCAGTATATGCAGACTAAAATAAAATAAAACTCTCAGAATAAGTGACCATACTTTAGGACAATTAATTAGCACAAGAACCCACACACTATTGCCACAACAATGTGACAACATTGCATCGACACGTGGTTCTCTCATTATGGTTCTGATAATGCCCATGGGAGTTGGGAGGTGATCTAGGTGTCTGGCAACGCCAGTGTCTTCAGAGAATATCGTTTCCGCTTCAGAAGGTGAGTATCCTAGCGGAAACGTTCTATTCTCTTTCGACGGCGTTGCCAGACGTGCACAGAATTGCAAGAAGAACTCCCCAAA
>LQNS02000137.1:25200507-25234855 GCA_001587735.2 Parhyale hawaiensis | reverse complement strand
GCTTGGAGAGAAAGGGCTAAATCCTATAAAATCAACTCAACTTTTTCCAGTTACACAGACACAACTTTATTGTCTAAAAATCAATTACCCAAAGGTAGAAATGCAGAATATTGGACGATAAATTAGGGCACTTAACTGTGTGTGGAGAAGCGGAGCAGGCGTCCTAACACACCGGCGTCAAAAAACATAATGAGAGAACCATGTGTCACAGCGTTGCGGCATTAGTGTGCGGGTTCTGGTGCTAATTAATTGTCCTAAAGTATGGTCACTTATTCTGAGAGTTTTATTTTATTTTAGTCTGCATATACTGGCATTTGTCTAAAATATGTTTAGGAATTATGGACGGACTCGGAGCACGCGTTCAGCCGCCTGGCCTCACTATAGTGCACGTCTGGCAACGCCGTCGAAAGAGAATTCGTCTAACTCAATTCGTCTAAACAAATTCATCTAACTCAATTCGTCTAAAACAAGCGTATCTAATTTCAAATTCGTCTAAGGAACAATTCATCTAATCACAATTCATCTAATGTAAAGTTCGTCTAAGGAACAAGTCATCTGATCTGTGTAAAATTAGTGGTTGAATAGATGAAAATAGGGTAGAAGCAACACCGATCGGCCTCTTGAGCAATTGGCGGATTCCAATGACTGTGAAAAATTTATTACCTGAAGGATTGAGGCGAGCCACACCACAAAGCCACACTCAATTACTGCAGATTGCGGTTTGATGTGTCCGGCAAGAAAAATAATTAGCGTAATGAAATTACGACTGCTGAAGGTAATACAATCAAAATCTGCAACCTTTGGCTGGGCTGAAATACTTACCGCTCTGCATACTGCATAAATGGGATTCCTCGGCCGGACACGAAAACAAATTAATGCTTGTAGACAAGAAATACGTATGTATAGTTTTATTACTTTTGTCAACATGGTCAATGGAACACTTCATTGTAGGCATTTAGCTATTTACGCCCTGAGAGTTGCCAGTAATTTTTTGTCCAATACCCCTCATCAAGCGTCAAATTTCCCTAAAACAGATGAAAAACGCCCAGTTAGGGTAAGGAGTCAGAATGAAAACACTTTATCTTATAGTACAATAAGCTGACCTTGATTGTTCATTATAAAATATTTATATGTACGTATACATTTAAACGCTATAGATATTTCATTTTATAGGCCTATCCTAAATAAAAACATCTCTGCTTCATCAACGCTAATTATTGGCCCGTATGTTAAATAGGCATTTCAGGCACTTAGCACTTCAGACCATATATAAGCTAAGCTAACACTTTGATGTGAAGTACCCACCGTCACACTACTCTTCTCAGTGCCATACTCCACATGGCGGTTTGGCATGCAATATCTGAGGCGTGTTGCAATCAGGCCTTCGGTGTTACATGTGCTACACAGATCTCCAATGTGATACAGGTTGGGTAACACTCGAAGTAAATATAGGGGGAGGGAGCAGGTGTCTAGGGGGCCAACACCTAACGTTCTTTCAAAGGCTTTTTCGGGGGTGTATCCTAGACTCGATAGGGGACGAGAACGGCTGAGCTCTTACAGTGACGTCAGTTCAAGAAAATTTCCCTCTTTTTAGAAAATTTTAGGCCACTACAGCGAAGAAACATGTTGAATTTAAGATTAGATATAATGATGTCGTAGTTCATTAAGATAAATTATATTAATAAAGAATAAATTCGCTAGAAATGGCCAATTTGCCTAAAATTAGTCACATATGTCAACCCATTCTTATCGGGACATGGCGGAGAGCACCTCTACGCTTGTGAAACTAACAACTCAATAAGCGCTTCTACGTAGCTGTTCAAAGATAGACTATATTCATAGTGATTCATGTACTAATTTAATAAAATCTTATGAAATAATATTTGAGAGAAGTGCAGCTTAAAACCATATAGGTAAGTCCCTGGAATATGGTGGAGGCATTACACCAGCGCCATCAATGGATGGCTTTCACGCTCTCGTCGATGGCTTTCACGACCTCGTCGATGGCTTTCATGCCAAAAAAAAAAACTATTAGCGCTTTAAAGTAGCTGTTCAAAGAAAGAACAAACTCATATGGATTTATGTATTTATTTTATAAACTAATATTTGAGAAAAGTGCAGCTTAAACCCATGTAAGTTCCTGGAAAAATGGCGGAAGATGCGCGAACCCGCCGCCATCAGATGGCTTTTCAGTCAAAAACTTTATTAGCGCTTTAATCTAGCTGTTCAAAGAAAGAATATGATCAATATACTCCTGGAGATTTATGTATTTTTTATACAATAATATTGAGAAAAGTGCAGCTTCAATCGAAGTTGGTTTACCCAATATGAACGTCGGCGGAATCAAGGGAGGGACAGCCACCGAAGATACCGAAAGGGGCGGAGTTTTCTATTCAAAAATAGGGGTATGCTCCCTCCCCTTATATTTACTCCGAGGAGTAACACCCGGTGAAACCGATCACAACCCTCCTTAATTTTAGGGTTATGAGCTTGGTAACACTGCCTGTGTTTACAAACATTCAGTTTGATCCACAACAATTCTTATGACAAAGTTTAGGACTGCCATACATTGCTGAATTGTAGCCTTTGAAGCACGTTTACGTAGTTTTTCAAATTTTTATCCGAAAATGTAGCCAAAATAGGGCTCCATCAAAATGTAAATGTTCAAGCTTGCCAAAAATTCCGTAGCACTTTGCTGGGGCGCTGAGATCGCTCGTCGCATTCACTGCTACACTGCGATGGTAACACCGGCGTCTGATTGCAACACGCCCCTGGTGAACATTGAAATGGTCACTTTAATATTTTGAGGTGTCCTGCAGACCGCGCTAAGAGACGGCACTAGGTTTGTATCCAGTTAAGCTCGGTTTATTTGTGTCTTTGCCATGGATCTGTTGGGTTTACGTAAAAGGATGCATTGAGAAAAAACGTCAGGTACCACGACTCGTGTATATAAAAAAATACATCGACTTATGAAAGAACATGTTCGAACAATGGCAGCGCTAACGCAGCATTAAAAAAAATCATATTAAAATAAGTAGGAACCTCCTATTGACCAAGGTCTGTCGGAATTCGTAACGCCACGTGGGATTATAGACCCCACGGTATGAATGGCTCCGATAGGAAGGTACAAGCATTCGTAGCCCCTGAGGGATTCAAATTTGCAAATATGAGTCACATAATAAATATGTGTTGTAGAAGAAAACTTCCGACAAGGTGAAATACCGGTAGGTTCCTAATTAAAGCCCGCTGCAGACGATAGTCTTTTGTCTTGTGTTTTCGCTTCAACGCGTTCGAATATTTCGCACTGTCCTTGCAAACACGACTGCGTGTCTACCAAAAGTTTCGATAAAATGCTTACCGTCGTATTCTCTGGCTTAGTCCGTGTCACTGGTGCAGTGTCTTGTGTCTTTTCAAGTTTTAGCGAACGTTGTATCAGTAAGTAGTGCTCTTTTTTTGTTGTTTACACAGACACAACAACGCATTCGAACGCGGTGAAGGAAAAACACCGGACAAAAGACTATCGTCTGCAGCGGGCTTTACAGGGTGGAATGAAATTGAAGTAAAGAAAAGATACACCTTTTTGCAATTGCACTACCTTTACTTTGGTTTCAAACTTGCAAAACCGATCAACAGTCGTTCGCTGTAGAATAACAATTTTGTTTTTGGTTTTAACAGTCTATCAAAACTTTTCAACAAACTGTTCGATATAAAAAATCTGCAATTGCTTTCAACAATCTGAACAAACATCAAATACAATTAAGAGCTTTTTCAACAGTCTGTAAAACGAATGAAGAATTTGCAAAATAATAAAATCAAGTATTGATCTGGAGGGATCCCTCGATCCCTCTAGATCAACATCTGGCAGTATCCAAGTGACATCATCTGGTATCATTTCATCTCTGAAGGCTACCAGCTGCAGCTTGAATTAGGAGCTGCCATGTGAAGCGGAACTTAACTCGACTACCGTAATGTGTTTATTTGCGGTTTTTATATTGTCTGAATTGGTTTATATATACTCGTACAATTTCATTTAGGTAAGTAGTATGCTAACTTATGTATAATAAATGCCTATTTGAACATATGTGAAATCTTTTTCCGAGTGTTGATTAAATATTTCTGATTTGTTATTGTTTTATTACCTCGTTGAAAGCAATTGCAGATATGAACATAGTTGAATAATTTTGCGGTCTAGGTTGAGTTCATTTGAAGTTTGTTGAAAGCAAATGCATGATTGTTGATATTAGGCTCAACTGTTGAAACCAAAGTGAAAGTAGTTCAATCGCAATTACTAAAAGGTATAGTGCTGTGTCGAACTTTATTTGTGGCTAGAATACAGTAGTTTGATAGAAAAATACTCTCTTAACGAGTGCAATAATAAAGTTCGGATGTATTCGTTAAAGTGAGTCAATGGCCATATAGACGGTGGATCTTGTTTGAAATCTGGAATGTTCCGGATGTTACTGAAAACTAGACATTTTTTTATAGTATTTGATGCTCTTTCTAAAAATCAGAACCGCTAGTTCGAGAAATTAATAGTACACAAGTTGTAACACTTTCATCTATTACTGAAGGAAGTCAAACTTGTTTTTCCAGTTATAAATTTGTCATCGCGACATAATAATCCACTATATAATAAAACACAGTTGTTCGTCGCTTGCTCCCTTGCTCCCTCCCTCGCTTGCTCCAATGTTGGTCCGTCTCTCCGTCACGCAGTTAAGAGTTTAATAGGAGAAAATTCGTGTACTGAAGAACAAATTGAGATACCATACAATTTCAGCGCTTGGGGTACCGATGACAAATATAGCTCTGGATCTCCGGCCTCTGGATCCCCGCTTTCATTGCTGAATGATATCGCAGCAGTTGAATCTTCACGCTGAGCAGACGCCTTTTTATATTGAACTAGTGCACCAAACGCTACCCTTTTGTTGAATAAGTCATCAAAGTATGTATTTGAAAATATCTTACCATCCAATAGAAAAAGTTCACAATACTCTAAATTTCACCATGTCTACAAAGTCCATGAAGTTCACCAAGTGCACAAAAGCAACCAAGTTCAAAGGCCCGTGACCAGGCCTTCACTAATAACATGGGGATTCCCGGGTTCGTATCCTGGATTCGGTTTGGCAAAAAAAGTTGGGTGTCTTGAAATTTTTTCTTCAGTATTAGATAGGGGAAAAACAAGGCTTTGGACAGACAGACGGACGGACGGACTGACGGACTGACGGCTCTCTTATTATAGTATAGATTTATATCGCAGCCAAATTTCGACGCTGGAGGTTCAACAATCATTTGGTATCCACAATACGGTGAGCCCTGGACATTTCCAGTGAATTCTTTTGCCTGAACTAAATTTTTCTTAGTGCAGCTTAACGCTTAATCAATTCCAAGCTGATATTCACTCCTTAATTATCTTGCAGGGGGGATATTTTACTATCGCAAAACTCATGGTTGTACAGCTTGTGTTTCACTAATGGAAGATCAGGCCTGCAGGGATGAGACCTATAATACTGCCAAACCTGTACTGGGAACCGGAACAATAAAAAGCTCAATCACAAAATTTTTGCCGTCATTTTTGACGGCTGGGCCCTCTAGTAACCTAATAAAAATAAAGGACAGTCCAGAGAAATAACACTGTGGGTAGCACAGATACTACGTTATTATATTCTGCGACATTTTAAATATGCTTCGCCGTTCTGAGGTAAAATAAAGCAGTACTGATTTCAAACAATACCCTAGACGGTGCAGCATTAAAAATTCTTCTTGCATACGAACCTGCTGTAGTGCTGAAAGTACTATGGAGTGTGGCACTATGAAAAGTTGTGCGACGGTGGGTACTTCACTTCAAAGTGTTAGCGTTGTACCTTGGAGTGTAGTACGAAGTAGTAGACTTGCACTATGGTTCGAAGTGCCTGTTTAGCATACGGGCCAATAGCTACCAAATGAAAATGTTATCATAAACAATTTTATTATGTTCGTTATTTACCCCACTTCTATGTTAGTCGTAACAACTTAAGATGACATAGTTAATTGTAAACCAAAATAGGTCAACATTCTCACCGAACTGTAAACGAGGCGGTTTTCGAGGCCCTCTGCGCAACAGTTTCCCTTTGCCTAGATGCGGTTGTCAGGGATTACCCGTTAATCGGTGTGTTTGTTTGTTTGTGTGCCTGTCAATTTTTTCTAATAGTTAACTCATAAAGTATAGACGGATTTTCATGAAATTTACATGAGTTGTTAAGTATTATGCGAAGAGCAAATGACCAAATTTTTATGATGATCTGTTCGTTTGTCGCTGTGTTTCATTTTATGGTAAATCGAAAAGTTACATACAATTTTTTTGCCCCTTTTTAACAGACTTGTTTTTCGATGCAGATTACGAATCTGGAAACCGTTTTCGTTTTTCGCGGTCAGACCTAAAAATCCCATTTTACACCATTTATTCATATACACAAAACTGCTTACGATATATGGACGTTGATCAGAAAATGAAAGACTAACCATGGATGCACACGGCTCCTGGCCAAGGCTCACGGTATATAAATTACAACCTTAACGCGCCATGCTGCTACCTCCTGGTTGGTGTGGAAACTCAGCATTTCAATGCAACGTAACCAATGCAAACTTTTTTTTTTATTTCTAACCCCAGGTACTGAAAACGCAATGCAATTTTACTAACCTATCTCCCCACCCAAAACCCCGGTTTTCCATGTGGTACCCATTATCGTACGCTATTTAATACATGAATAGATGGGGTGCAAAATGGAGAAAAAAATGGGATTTCTAGGTCCGACCTCCAAAAACCGTTTTCAAATTCGTAATGTGCATCAAAAAAACACGTCTATTAAAAAAAAGGGTAAAAAATTTTGATACTATTTCGACAATAATACCCATGTTAGACTTGTTAGCATAATAATTAAAAAAAATTATGGTTGGATCTTTGTGAAATTTACAGGAATAGTTAATAATGCTAAAAGACATAAATGATTAAATTTGCGTGATCATCAGTTGGTCTGTTTGTATGTTTGGCTTGTGTTTATCATACTTAATGTTTGTTAGCAGCGTAACTAAAAAAATAATGAACGGATCATCAAAAAAATTTAAAAAAAACCTATTTAATTCTATAAATAGGCACAAATGATTCGAAATTGGTATCGATACGAAGAAAATCGTAGTTTCGCAACCAGTTAAAATTTTTTTGTTTCCGTGACTTTGATTGGCGGAGGTATGCGCTCTGCGAGTGCTCTCCAGTTTATGTTGACTTTGAAGATGCTTCCAAGAACCTATTTGATCTGATCGAGAAAACGTTGTCATGTGTTAAATACAAACATTAAGGTAACTACATTAGCACTTGCGCCGTGCAACAAAGTACCGTGAGGGCCACTGATATCAGGATTAACTACACTGTAAAAAAGTTCAGCGTTTCAGCAGGTGGAAACTACAGAAGTGTCTGTAGTTTTCTCGGATCTGAAAAGGAGCCTAAAGCGTCCGTCGTTTCGCTGGAAAGCCTGTACCTTACACTGTTTACAGAAGCAATATTACGTTCTATTTTATTACGGAGATTAATGCATTGTTTCTGTAGTATCACTTGGCAGAGTCTGTTGATAGGCGTGTTACTGGAATGTTTTCCTTGTCTCCGTCAAATCTCAGGTCCAGAAGTTCTATGTTAGCTTGTTTTTCCAATTTGCTTGAACTTCCCGTGCTTTTAAATGTTGGAGAATATGTTTACAATAGCAACTAGAGAGCACTCTGAGAGCACATACATCCGCCAAGCAAGGCAACTGTAACGAAAAATTCAAACTGGTTCTGAACTATGATTTTATTTTATCAACGCCAAAATCTAACAATTTATATATGCCTTTCAATGGTATTAACAGTTTCTGGAATTTTCGTGAAGTTCGGTTCATAACTTTTGAGTTATGCTGCTCACAAACATTATGACAAACATCAGTCAAACACATAAATTGACCAACCGATTGTCTCCAAAATTTATTCATATATGTCTTTTAACCCTACTATGCAGCCAATAGATTGCCTATCCATTCTATTCGCAATACTCAAGCAGAACGTTCCTCATAAGCCCGCTGCAGACGATAGTTTTTTGTCCTGTTTTTAACTTTAATCCTTGTCCTAGCTTGCAAACACGACTGCGTGTCTACCAAAATTTTCGATAATCGTAATCTCTGACTTTGCCCGTGTCATTAGTGCAGTGTCTTCAAATTTTTAACGAATGTCGTATCAAAAAGCAAGGATCTTTTTATTCACTCTGACACAGCAACGCATTCGAACGCTGTGAAGTGAAAACACAGGACAGAAAACTATCGTCGTCAGCGGTCGCCATAGATGGATAGACTAGCTAATAGAAATGCGTGTTGACACTTCAAGCATTTTGTTTGGTTGTAATCGGTTGAGTATTTCATACTCTGCAAGATAAGGAGAAGTTATGCTTAATCCTTGCCTTTCATTTTTTTCATCCAAAGGTAAATAAATACACAAATTTCTTGTGTGTGTTTCATTTTACCCTCGTATGGTACTAGGTTATAGATATTACGTGTAATAAGTGCTCACAAAACTTAGCTTCCATCGCGTTCTCAACGAACTAAATAAGAATTACCGGCTTGAATAGCCTGACAATTAAAACAGCTAAACGAGGCAGACGCTGCTCTTTCTTTGGCTTATGAATGGCCATTCGTGAGCAAAATCTCCGTGATCATGATCATCTTGATCACTGTCATTCACTGAAAATACAAGAACGGTCCATGATTTTATAAACAAACAAGAGACGATATGTTTGATTTAAAAGAAATATATTTCTAACGTATTTACATGGTAGATGGTGGAAAAGGGATATCAGAGGAATTTTCATTCATTTTGGAGTTAATGCACAAGGGAACTAGCTGTATTTGACGCGTTTGAAACATATACAGGCATAAAACTAACGAAAGTACAATCCTACAACGCCATACCTATTACAAACGATCATTATAACATTATTTAATTTACCCTTAAATGCAAGAAAGCAGCACAAACAAGGATTTCAAATTTCGAACTTTTTTGTTTGAGTAACGGCTGGAATCACTCTGTGATCATAAATGATCAGCGCGGTAGAGAAAAAATCAGGCAGCGATTAATTTTCGCTAATGATTGCAGTTGATCGCTATCAGAATCACGTCAAAAAGTGGTCACAAAAACCCACCGATCAGGCGCAATGATCCGTACGGTGGCCACAAAAAAACACACATCTAATGCCGATGCCCCACGCTATCCAAAAGAACGACTATCCGAGGTTTGCGCGCGAAATCGACGTCTACAAACCTGCACACTCCCGCTTTTGGGCAAAATTCTGAGATGGAGCATGCAGCACTTTTGCGCTCGATAAACTGGTCAGACGCACGAAATTATGTCAACAAACCGCCCAGAGACATCGATCGGCGAGCAGGGCGTTCAGCTCGCTTTCGGAGCCGCAATGGGCTTATTATTTTCAAGACATTTTATCAGAGAAAGGGATTTAATATTGCTTTTGAAAGCATTGGGTAGCATCTATTATGTTATTCTGCTTGTTAGATGTATTTTTGTCATAGTGTTCGGCCGGTAGCCATGACAACGTCGTTTAGATGAACGGAGCTCCAAGTTTTTTGACCAACGGACCATTCTCCCGTGTGAATAGGGAAGAGCTTAAAAAAAAAAATTGCGCGTTTGCGAGAGTTTCCTTTGCTTTTGGCTAATGTGTGTCACAACCATAAGTATGCCAATGCCACATGCTAGTCAAAAGAACGAGTATCGTCATCTTTTCGTCCGAACATCATGTTGAACTCTTGTAAACACAACTTTGAGATTGCCAAGAAATGGTGCAAAAATGTTTACCGTCAGTTCAATTTACTCTGCAGGGCCGCTATTTAACTTTCGGTCATATCGTTATATCTGGAGAGATCTATAACACAAAATTCTCCGCTAGTGTGTGCGATTTAAATGGGCACAGCAATACATTCAGACGAAAAGATGGCGATTCTCGTTCTTTTCAGTTTTCACTAGCGTATATCGGCTTAATGTCATCAAATTTATTTTCCACTTAATTGTGAGCGTTGCTTTCGAAACTTCGAACCATTTTTCAGGCTAGACGCTAAAATAGATTCGTCTGCCCTTTTGGCGGGTGCACACAAACGCTAAAGATGTCCAGTGACTCAACTATTCACTTTGGCAGTAATGTTGCCGAGACTAAATGTGACGCTGAAACTTAGTGTATTCCTTTGCAAATAACTGACCATTGCCGCTTGTCATAGCTTGCAAACTGCAGGACACTAGGCCTACTCGTATTTTAGATATCTACCAAAGTGGTAAAGCAATGTACATGCCGAAGCCACGTTTGCCACAACGTCATCAATGTGGAATCATGTGGAGGTGCAGCTTTTGCGTTAGTGTGTTGCCGGTCAGAATAATGGCCAATAAGCCAAACGTGTTCTGAAAAAAAGTTTTCCTAAAGTACATAGTGTGGAATGTAGCCAATGGCACGATCCAAAGCTGCGAAATAAACGCTCATCTCATGAACGAAGGTTTAGACAACTAAGCTTGAAGAGACTGAGGATGCATTCTACTGCGGGCCGCACTTAAGCTTGCGAGACGTGGCTTGCTCGGAAATTCAGGCAGGGGCGCTGTCTTCGATACGTTGAATTGAGTTGAGTTTTATCTATAGAACCCCAAATGGTTACTTTAGTGTCTGCCAGAACTCATCTGTGTTCTGTAATATAGAGTGTGGGCAGGCAGGCGACTAGTTGCTCACATTTGCAACACGTTGGCCTGCAACTGACGCAGCAATGCTCCTGTTTCAGTCTTCAAACAAGTTCAGCCTCGACGGCTTAATATTGGCTCCCAATCGACGTATCCTGGATCAGACTACCTGGCGGAACAAAGTATGCTAACGCGTTTATCAAAATACGCCAGTTTTCATTATCATTGCTCCAGGTAATGTTTAAATAGATTATATATGGTACGTAAAATGTCACAGCCATGTTTTCAAATGCTGTATAATTTGTTGCTGCAATTTCAGTTTTAGACTTGGTATGATTCCCTTTTTCCACTCGCAATTCCCAGAACCTTTCTCCCCCGTACTCAAGTTCCAAAGTTCCTTAGAGATAGGGAAAACTCCCTAGATACGGCAGCCAGTTGGTACTGTGAGGAGCGCACTGAGCGACACATACGTACAACTTAAAAGATAACGTGTTCGTATCGTACTATTATTTGAAAAAATGTTGAACCAATAACAGCTGTACTACGATCCACAAAGTTTAAGCCATTAATCCCAACTGTAGTTCATCTGTAATTCATCCAGCGCTGCAGATGCGCCTTCTCGAATGTAATTGGCTTGCATTATTGACAGAAACTCGATCCTAAAGAACAAAAGTGAGGAACCATTGTTCTAGAGCAAGTGATTAAAAGTAGATCTTTCAGCGATTATCATATAGCCCGCGGTACATGAGAGCGACCGCATGTCGCCGAATGACGTCACATCGCGAGTCGATATAGCCCATTTGAGGGCAGTAACGTGCTATTATATGAATGTTTAGTTTATTTTATTTGTTCCTGTGATCAAGCTCATTACAATAATAAAAATCATGTAGACACAAATCGAAAATGGAATTCTGAGCGGCTCCTCTGCTGGCCGACACTCCAATTGTCTACTTATTGAGACGATAATGTTTGGCCATTATATAATTTAATTACATTGCATCTTATTAGATCTGCTATAAATAAATTCTTGCCGTCTATGCATTCATACAGAAATACCACAAACACTGAACACAAATATGCCCAACATTTACATTCAACAAATGGATAAAGTAAACAACTTTCTTATCAAATCCACAAGAAAAGGCCACGAAAACGGAGCGGACCACGGTAGCAATGCTTGACTCGTAAAATATATATATTTCCCGCCAAATTGTTGCGTCATGCTTTCATCTAGAGCGTACTGTCGAGTAATAGATTATTTCTAATTGCAATGTGAAGGTGTGCGGCTTGTTATTTATTTTAATATTTACGATACTGTGAAGAGATACCAAGCATTGCCTTACGGCCGGGTTTCTTTGCCTCTGCCCTACTGGTTTTAGTATTTTGACAATTTTTGTGCTATCGATTAGTTTATTTTTCCATCTTAGTTGAGTAAATATGGTTTCAATTACGACGGTTGTGTTGGTAATTTTTATCTTAAGACTGTGTAAAAAAGTAGCCCCTGATTTCTTGTATAATTTTAACCAAAAGCAGCGACATAAGTTCTGAGGTATCCAATAATACAAGGCTAAAACGCCGTGGTCAACGAAGAGCCGACTATAAGATTATAAAAAAAGCTAGTGTTTATAGATGTATATATGAAAAACAATGTAATATATGTACCTAGGTCAGGTTAAGTTAGTATGGTTAGGTTATGTTAGGTTACAGGTGTTCCTCCACGTCCGAGCTCTCGACGTTCCAAGCTTGACCGCCGTCGTCAAAGGCGCCTTCGCCAAACTACGTGTGATCGGGGAAAAGCATTTAGGGGTAACTATACCAGAGTTAACAAATTTACAATTTCAATAAATTTATGTAATAAATTTATGTAGAGGATTATTATAAGCTACTTAAACTTATATTTTTTCTCATATAACCTTAAAATATTCAGTAATTATAATCATTTGTGTAATAAAAATAAATTTCATATTGCCACAGAAGCTTGAAACATCATGAACAGGTAAAGAGATCGTGTGTGAACCAACAGGGGGTCCCTAGGTTCATATGCACCCCAGTGGGAACCACTGGATTAAAAGAAATGCATGTACACAAATACGTACCTACCGCAATTACGTAATGAAAGCAGAACCTTAGCATGCAAGTTAATGATGGTTAATTTCGTCGTATAGGTATTACAGTGGCTCATCGCACCATCAACTACTAAAAATTTCTGTTATACTTTCACAATGTTTCGTGATGCATTTCTTTTGATCCATTTCTTAATAAGGCCAAATGCTGGAAATTTGCAGCGAACTGCTGTTATGCTGTGGCCGGCAGATTTCCAAAGACGACAGAAAAGATCTCTTTCTGCAGAGTCGTTCTGAACATATTTAGCGCGGTGGAGAAAGCGTGGTCACAGAATAAATCCGCGATAGGGAAATTACCCGGATAAATATGTCGCTGTCGTGAAGGAATACCTGCATTTTAGTATAGTTTGTTATAGTTTAGGTTAGGTTAGCTTAAGTTTGGTTAGGTCAGTTTTGATTAGGTTAATTTAAGTTAGTTGAGTTTAGGTTAGGATAGGTGAGTAGGTTAGCTTAGCTAATTTACTTTAGATAAAGTAGTTTTAGACGAATTACAATTACATGAAATGTTCCTTAGACGAATTTGACATTACATAAACTTGTTTTAGACGAAGTGAGTTTGATGAATTTGTTTGACGAATTGAGTTAGACGAATTATCCTAGACCCATTTTCTCCCATAGGAAAACAATCGGAACTTCAAAGTCATATATCTCAAAAAGTAAAGGCGACCGCCAAAACGGACTTCAGAATCGTAAGCTGCATCTAAAAATACGTCTGTTAAGAAATGGGGACAAAAAATACATGTAACCAAACGATAATAGTACCAATAGTAAATACAGAGATGAAATAGTCGTTCAGGATTGTGGCTTTGTCTCTTAGGTCATTGTTTTGAGCGGACCTATGGTTTTTTTTTTAGTTTTCTTTCATTTACATATTTGTAGAATGCCTTTGACCTCACCTGCCCCCTTTACCTCCTTTTGCCTCTTCCTGAGCCCCCAGGGTCTAAATATTTGGTTGTGTGATAGACCCCACCCTAGGGATCACTTTTTATAGAGAAAAATAAAAAGTGAAATTTTCGCCCCAATCGGCCCCGCACTCTCCAGGGCCGTAGCCAGACTTGGGTGTAGGGGGGTTACTAAAATATTTCCCAGTCTGCCGGCTACCCGGAGGGCTAGTCGGAACTGCGACGGGGGGATGGGGGGGGGGTCTGCCGTCTACGGACCGTTCCTGTCCTCCAGGAGATTTTACTTTTTACTGTGTCTTAGGTGCATCCTAGACCATTTTGTAATAGTAAATNGGGCCGTAGCCAGACTTGGGTGTAGGGGGGTTACTAAAATATTTCCCAGTCTGCCGGCTACCCGGAGGGCTAGTCGGAACTGCGACGGGGGGATGGGGGGGGGGGTCTGCCGTCTACGGACCGTTCCTGTCCTCCAGGAGATTTTACTTTTTACTGTGTCTTAGGTGCATCCTAGACCATTTTGTAATAGTAAATAGTCGTATTAAAACGTTGAAAAACTTGTGCTATTTTGCACATTTATTTTCTCGGAAAATTGCGGTATGCAGCATATATTAACTGAGAACTGAAAAATAATTACGTTTTGTGTCAAGTTTTCATTTTATTTATGCTTTTAACCAACAAACTTACTAACAGAGCCTTGAAAAATATAACCTTGATAAACGTAAAGAAATTCATAACAGAATAGATAAATTTGCATGTTTATAACCTGTTGCCCAAAAGTTCTCCCACTTTTTTCAGAAAATTTGACAAAAAGTTGAAGAAGTTTTACATTTGGTTTGACATTAAAATGAAATTTTCGCAGAATGATCTCCTAATACATTTTACAAAACTAAAACAAATAGACCGCCAGACCCTCTACATAGAAGTCTAGAACCCTCTCGAGCCGGTCGCGGAAGAGGTCGGTGACGCGCTTGATGAAGGCGTCGTACATGCGCATTCAGCTCTTAATTCTTGATTGCCTTCTTACGACTGTCCATGTGTCTGTGACTTCCAGCGTTGACCTCTCGGACGATGCGCGACCAGATGGTGTACCGGTAGTCCAGAAGGTTAATGTCGGGCGAGGAGGGTGGCCACACGGAAGGTGGCAGAACTTGATCGCCTCTGAGGTCAAGAATGCCTGCATTGAACTTGGCTGTGTAGGAAGAGGTACCATCTTGCTGGAAGTTATAATCGCTGGGGGTAATTCTTCCTTAGTCAACAAGATATGCTTTTTCAGTACGTTTTAGTATATCACGGCGTTTACCTTCTCGTTCTCGGGATGAAGATCTTCAGACACTTCTTGCCATCGCGGGCTACGATGACGAGGACCATGATCTTCGCAGGGTTCTTGAACATCGAGTTGAACCTTATGTCAAGGTTTACCAAGTTCATGGGAAGGTCAAAGATGTATCTGTCATTTTGCCTGCTGACCACGGTGTCCATGACGAAGAGGTTCTCGTCTGAGAAAATTCGAAACTTCTTAGAGTTTTCCGAATTTTTAATCCTGTTCTTTAAGGCCCTTCTACACTCAAACCTCCTGTCAGCACTCTTATCAAAACTCCGCACGTATCTTATCTTCAAGCTTTTTGACAACAAGTCCTTATTGATAATTATTCTCTGGCCCGTCTAGCGGCTAATCCCGAGGGTCCTGGGCTGCTGGGCACCTTCGAGATTGTGGTATTCGGGTTCTTGTTGATCTAGTTTCAGGCCTTCTTGATGTTGGCCATCGTCCTCACTGACCTCGGCCTTCCACTTCTTGACTTCGCATTAAGACCCTGGCCAGCTTTAATGAACCTTTTGACATTCATGAAGATCGAACTTGGACACCTGGATGCCCCTCACGATGTCGAAGACCCTCTTGCTAGCTTGCAAGAGTATAGAGGTGGCCATGTGATTCCTCTCATAACTTTGGTTTGGGGAAATTTCTGAGCGATCTTAGTGATAATCAAAAGAAATTTCTACTTCGTGAAAAATCTAACTTGATCTAAGAAAATTATACTGTAATAATAGAAAAAGACGAATAGGGGTTATTAATTACAAGTTGTGAGAACTATTGGGCAACAGTTTAGTCATCCAGCTGTCCCAAACACGAAGTGTCAGTAACTTTCAAACTTCTTGTAATATGCAAGTACATGTAGCTATTATTTTAGCTGACCAACAAATAATTTTCAACAGTTAAGACCCAAAGGGGTTACAGATACTTAAACTCCCCCTCCTATGGCACTGCTCTCCTTTAACGCAATGCGTGTGTGGCTGGCAGCTGTCTCATATATGTAATACTTCGGCCAGGAAGCAGAAAGCAACATTTCACTCTGTTTCCTGGCTTTCATTAGCTAACAAAGAAGCTGACACCAAAAACAAAGTTAGCTGATCCAACAGGGAGCTGAGCGTCAGAGAAGACCAGGGTGGCGTTTTCCATTCCGACGACAAGATTTGTAAGCAGTTCAAGTACATTAGTCTTGAATCTTATAGCCGTTTTCATGAAAAACTCCCAGTGGAACAGACATGAAGTTCTTAGATTTAATTTAAATTTTTTATTCCCACCTCATCTAGGTTCGTCCATCCTATGCTATGTGCATTGAGGCCAAGCAACCCCAGGGGGCCTCGGTTGGCTACCTCGATCTGCCATCAGCTAGTCCTTCGGGACGTTTCTCTTTCGTGACCACTTTGCTTCCTTTCCGATTTCATACTCCTACTTGCTCATGCTTTATTTTTTTACTCCTCTTCTTTCCCGATTTACTGTTCTCTTGCGCGTTGATCCTTTGTGGGAACACTTTCGTGCATGGGTTCCCGTTTCTCTTGACATACAGTATGTCCCTTGCTCTTTCCTCTGTGATATCATTCTGCTTGGAAACGGGCTTAAACTTCCTAACTCTAACTGTTAATTTTATTTTTCTTGAAATTGTGATGTTTCTCATTGAAATGTTTTTCTTGGTTTGAATCAGAGCATTGTCTGTGTAGCATTGTCTGCACTCTGCGGAGAAATACATGACCCAATCGCTGTGGTCTTCACTGCACTGCGATTCAGCACTTCAGCTGACATTCCGTTTTACTACTACTACGCTGTCAAGAGGTCGCGCGTACGCATCCACTACAAGTTCATTGGCGACGGGACTCGCGTGGCGTTTTCCGCGGGACCGCGATCCCATTCAGTGCAGGTGTAGCAGCCGCGAATGGAGGAGTGTTAGCGTACCTCTTGTCGCTGCACACACGTGACGATTGTCATTTAATTACTAATGTAAATTCTATTGTTGTGCGTGCTGGACGTAATATCTTGTTTGGTTGACTGAAACTTGTGTGTTTGACAAATCATCAGTGTTGTGAAGAAACCTATGAGAGCATTTTAAGTGTTGTTTTAGCCTATTGGAATAAATCGGTTGAAGAAGAAAGGCGACAGCATCTTGAGGTTACCTGGGCCATTGCCGCCTGCCTCCGGTGAGTCCTTTGACCAATTGGCCTTAAGGAATTGTCTGCAGCTCAGCATTTCTTGTTTGCTCCATTACAGGAAATGTTCAGTTTCGCAACTTTCAATTTTATCGGAATCTCCCAACAGAAAAAAGTGTACGTACCTTTTGTTGGATTAATGCTTTGCTTGTGTTATAATCCATTTCATTTTAGTAGTCAATGTGGGCCTAGGTATCTTTTGACTTAGCTTTTCCAATGAAATATTGGTGTGCCGTTTAGCAATTGAGCAATTGCTAAGCAAGAATTTAAGATGAATTTTCAGAGTTGCCGCTGCTCCTCACTCAAACCCACACATTTCATGGCCTGATTCTCTGCTTCTTGCAGATATTGATGCACGGAATACGAAATAATGGGTTAGAGGCTTCGTAAGTTGTTACCTTCGCCAAGGGGGTTATGTTTTCGTCGGGTTTGTCTGTCCGTCTTTTTGTCTGTCACTAAGATAGGCCTACTCAAAAAGTCACAGACTGATTTTGACGAAATTTACAGGGATTGTTAGGTATGTTAGGAGCAACAGATGATTTACTTTTAGTGACGATCCGTCCATCCTTTTGTTTGTTTGTCTGCCTCATTTTTGTCAATGCCATAACTCCAAATGTTACTGACGGATTTTATGAAATTTACACGAGTCGTTAGATATATGTTGTGCGCGTTTGGTGGATTTGCGCGATCGATCGATCGCGCTGCGCGTTTGGTGGATCGTTCAAATTTTAAAATAAAAAAAAAACAGTCCTTGCCTCCCCTAACCTACCCGACATTAAACCCGAATATAGGCTAGTCCAACTTACCCGAAATTACGGCCTAATACCTACAACATCCACCAAACGCGCACATCATATATAACGAATAGTAAATAGGCCTTACCAAATTTTTGTATTGATTCGTTAGTCACCGTTTTTCATCTTATGGTTTTAGCACAGTAAATTAAAAAAGAATGATTGTATCTTTATGAAATTTATAGGCTAGGAGTTGTTAGCTATGCTAAAAGACATGAATGATTAAAGTTTGGTGTGGATCGGTTGGTTCGTTCGCATGTTTGACTTATGTTTGTCATAATGTTTGTTGTTTATCTCAAAAAGTTATGAACGGATCTTCAAGAAAATAGCACAAACTGTTATTACTATCAAAAGACACAAATGATAAGATTTTTGAGTTTATAGAAAGAAAATCTTGGTTTCAGAGACAATTTCAATTTTTCGTTACAGTTGCCTCGCTTGGTGGAGGTACCGTATGCGCTCCGAGTGTTCTAGTTATTTTTGGAAATCCTACTAGGTAATTGTTTACGAGAGGGGCTCGGATTGTTTTCTAATTTTTTATGCACTTTAATTCGTTTTTCTTTAACCAATTATCAGTATTATACACTATTTTAGGTTGGCGCAATGCGTTGTTTTCCGTTATAACGCTTTAAGCGTAACTAAACCCATTCGTCTTTTAATACGCGGAACGTAAGCTTACCTCATAGAAGTGTTTCAGTCTTCCTTAAATTATGATTGCATAAGTATTCAAATAGTCTCTTATCATCACCAATCATTTTATAGAGATCAAAGAGGGTCAAATTGCACTCTTCACACACGTTTACGTCACTATTGCAAACACGTAACTAACTATAAAATTCCTCGCATTGCTGACAGCCAACATTTTTACACCACTTTTTTGCAATCTGAAAGCTGTGTATGCAAAAATTTAACATATCACGAAAGAAGGGCGATACTCGTTCTCTTGACTAGCGTCTGTCGTCGCCGTAAAACGCGGAACCTTCACACATGGAGCGTCTCATTTCCGAAATTTGACCGGGAACTGAGTGAATCATAAGCTCGCAGGCGTGCGCCTTCCTGTACAGAAACATTAAACTATTTTTAAAACGATGTCTCTCGTTATCGGAAAACTGACGCACTTGCCGGCATATGATCCGATATCTAATAACTCATTCAAAAAGTGCTATAGAAATACGTAGGTAATGTAACTGTAGTTATTACTTATCACCCAAAAAGTTTCACAAGTTTCTCTAACGGCTATACTGATATATATATTCTGTTTCTGCATAGTTATTTGAAATGTCTTTAAAATTTGTATTGTAATGTACAATAGGTATATCTTTGTGTAATATCAAACCTGCCAAACCTTATTCGAAGCTTCGGACAGGTGCGGCATTTTAATTCAAGTTTCGGAAATCGACCTAAGATCGATTGCCGGTGAGTCTTCCAAGAACTTAATGTTACTCCATGGTACTGTTGCAGTCTTATGGTTACTCCATAAAATAGAATTCTTCAGTCTGCTCAACATAATCCAGCGCTTCTAACACCATTAACACCAGCAGCGAGATTCATTGTGACGAAGCCAAAGTTCCTGTCAGCAGTTTCGGATCCGTCAAGTCGAGTGTGATTTTCTTTGATCGACTTTAACGACCCCTAATCGTTGCTTATGTTGAATAATGCACTTTTAACGTCATTTGGTTCAGAAGCAGAAACATCCTGTGACTGCAACGTACGATGTTCAAGTTTTGTGCAACGACGCCTGTCAACAGCGACGTACGAGCGCTCATTGTTCCCGTTGATGCGTGTTCGTTATACAGTGCCTAGACATAAGTATTTGCACAACTCTATTGTTTATGTATTTTAAAAAATTTAGGGACTGCTTTAGGATAATTAATACAGGAAGTTTATACAACATATATATAGGTAATAGAATATTTAAACAGAACAGTCCAATGCGCACTTATAACAAGAAAATTTAACACAAGCAAAAGTAATGAGGGACAAAAGTATTCGACCAAAAAAAATAATGACATTAGTACATTAGTACTTGGTGGCGTGACCTTTATTGGCAATAACAGCATGGAGACGGTTGTTATAGCTGAAAATTAACTTTTTACATTCACTTGATGGCAGGTATTTTTTTCCATTCTTCCATGCAGATAACCTTTAATTCAGTGAGGCTTTTGGGACACCGTTTGTGGACACCAGATTTAAAAAGACGCCACAAATTTTGTATTGGATTAAGGTCCGGTGATTGGCTAGGCCATGGAAGAACATTTATTTTCTTCTTTTGAAACCATTCTTTCGTTAAATTCGCAGCATGCATGTGGTCGTTGTCTTGTTGGAAGGTCCACCTGCGCCGTTCGTAAAATTTGTTTGCACTTGGAAGCATATTCTTCTCTAATATCTCCCTGTACATAAAACTATTCATCTTGCCATCAATGATATGAAGATCCCCAACACCATGGGCAGTAAAGCAACCCCCACACCATGATGATGCCCCCTCCATGCTTCGCGGTGGGGATGGTGTTCTTGGGGTCATAGGCAGTACCACGTTTTCTCCATACATGCCGAGCTTCGTTTCGGCCAAAAAGTTCTATTTTAGTTTCGTCAGACCATATAGCTAACCCCTTCCCAAAACTCATTTCCTTTGTCCAGGTGGTCTTGGCAAATGTTAAGCGGCTCTTGACATGTTTTGCTGTAAGAAAGGAGTTTTGCGAGAAGTGTAAGAATGAATGCCAGTACGGTTCAATTCCCTAACTATAGTTTCCTTGCTGACATGCAGTCACTGAGACGCCAGTTCACTCTGAAGGTCAGCACGAGTTGTCGTGAGGTCACCAGTCACCTTACGTAGCATGTAGCGCCGAGAACGACCCATGATCTTACGCGGAGCTCCAGCTCTTGGCAGGTTGGAGATCGCCCCAGTCACTTGATGCTTGCGGACTATTGCTCCAACCGTTGAAAAAGGAACATTGACACGTTCTGCTATTACTCTATAAGTTAATCCCTCACTACGAAGTTGAATTATATGTTTACGAGTAGCTTCAGGGATTTCTTTAACTTTGGGCATTGTAGTGAGAGTGTGCTCGGCTTCAACGAGGTCTAGAGAAGTAATGATTGCGCCGGCTGTGGTTTGTTTACATTGCTTTTGTTTCGAGACGTTTCGTGAACGTTCTAGAATAATTTCCAAACTAATTTATTCAAATTATACTATTAAACATCAAAGATTTAACATCATATTTATTTTGGTCAAATACTTTTGTCCCTCATTGCTTTTACTTGTGTTAAATTTTCTTGTTATAAGTGCACATTTGACTGTACTGTTTAAATATTCTATTATATATATATATATATATTATATATATAGTTATGTTATATAAACTTCCTGTTCTAATTATCCTAAAGCAGACCCTGAATTTGTAAAAATACATAAAAAATAGAGTTGTGCAAATACTTCTGTCTAGGCACTGTATACGAATTCGCCCTTATGCGAATAGACAATGGTGACTGAATAACTTTATGCAAGAAAAGCCGACCTAGGTAACTAATGCGCTTTGCGAGTTGTGCTCTCGAGGTACTTCCACACCACAGAGCAGACACTTCGCTTTTCCTTTTTTTTTTGCAGGGATTTTCATATAGAACGTTGTAATATACCATTTGTGTTTTAGCTGTGCTTTGGTATTATGAAAAAATTCCATATATATTTACTACTTACGAGGTAAAAAAAAGTCCTGAATGTAACCCCATTTACAGACTAGAGTACTCTGAGAGCACGTACCTTCACCAAGCGAGGCAACGGTATCGAAAAATTCATTTTGGCTTTTAAACCATAATTTTCTTTGTATCAACTCCAAAATCTAATCGTTTGTGCCCTTTGATGGTATTAACAGTTTATGCAATTTTCGTGAAGATCCGTTCATACCTTTTTGAGTAATACTGCTAACAAATATTATGAGAAACATGAGTCAAACGAACAAAGCAATCTGCACCAAAATTTAATCATTTATGTCTTTTAGCATTACTAACAACTCTAAAATTACTTCAACATTAATGCGTCTAATTCTTAAGATAAAGAGTAAGGCGAAAATCGCTAATCATAGTCATTTTATTAAGATACTTGAAATCATCATTTGATAAAATTGAACGTTTCGGACAAAGACTTCATCTACAGCAAATTTTGTAAAACAATAAACGAAAAATTTACACTACAATGAATCAAACAAACGGATGGACGGATCTTCACCAAAAGTTAATCATCTGTTCCTCGTAACATAGCTAACAATCCCTGTAAATTTTGTCAAAATCCGTCCATAACGTTTTTAGTTATCTTGGTGACAGACAGAAAAACAGACAAAAAGACAAACAGACAGACAAATCCGACGAAAACAAAACCTCCTTGGCGGAGGTAATTATAGATACGATCTACGAATCGCTTTAAGTAAGATTTTTCGGGTCTGAAACCCCGCATATATAACGATCGCCTGGTGTAGCCTACTACCCCGCATAATTACGTAGACGAATTTCAAAAACTACTGCTCCCTATTTCCTAATTGGTAACTATTATTGGTTCATTAAGCTTCTTTTCTCAACACGATAATGCTGATGTCTCCCTGTAAGGAAAACCCAAAATTTAATCATTACGTTACAACAACGTTTTCCGGAACTTTTATTATCTGTCTCTTATCAGTTTGACGAATCAGGAACATGAACACAGCGGCAGTGGTACTTCAGGATTGTATTGCTCATTTGGTATTTGTCTTTACCCTTACGGGACTATTCATGCCGTGAATTCTGTACCATGATCCTAGTAGATATTAATGCTTTTCATGCTCGAAAATTGCCATTCCATAGACAAAATGTTGAGTTGAAAAGTACCTATACCGGGTATTCAGAGAAACCTATCCCGGCTTTACTAACCCGTCTAAGTAGAGCAATTTAACTATCTAAGTGTACATTACCAACCAATAAAAAGTTACGTATAAACAAGGTCGGTATTTTTTCTATTACACTTTCATTTTAAGGAAATACGCAGACATAAATTTCGGTAATGATAAGTTTATATTTACCTAAAAAGAGGTAAATCTAAAAAAAAATCTAAACAGGTTCCTGCGTCGGCTGACCTCTTTCAAGGAATAAAATGTAAGTATGGTTATAGGGACTTCTCGCTGTATCGTCTGTGCCTTTTTCTGGCAGACGGCAATTTCTGGTCTTCCGCTACCAACTCTAGAAAATTTTTGAGCTTATTGTGGTAGACAGGGATGAAATTAATGAGAATTTTACCATCTCAGCCGTCGCAAGCCATTATATTTTAGAAATATCGTTTATAGAATTTTAAAAGATAAATATTTTGCTAAACCTGTCGATGCTTGCCTAACCTTACATAGTTTTGTGAAAATCCCTTTGTCCAACGGTCTAAGCTAAAGCAAAGTTACTACTAGTAAGTTCATTTACGAAATTCTGCGCCCCTTCGTGCTCGACATCCAGGCCAGCCAAAGCCGCTTGGGTTGCTAACTAGTTACAAGCAGTTCGGCTGCTCTGAAGCGCCTCTCCTAGGTGTCTATAATAGTGAGCTCCGACTTCGGCCAAAGTCCTTTTCGATATTTCACTCATTATTATTTATGCTACCGTACGTCTGCCAAATTTGGCAGCATTCGCAACTACCGTTGCGAGCTTATTTATGCCTGCGCACTTGCTTTGTAATTTCGCAGTTTTTCTTTGCACTGACCACTAGATGCGGCTGCTAGGTTGGTGCGGTACTGCAAGGTTGCTAGAGTGATCGTACCAGATCATGTCCAGATGTGACCTGCTCGATGGTTAGTTAGTGCAGGCCGGTTGCAGGCACCAGCTGTGACCTGCCCCGTGACCGGGAGCGCAGGCCGGTTGCAGGCACCAGCTGTGACCTGCCTTGTGACCGGGAGCGCAGGCCGGTTGCAGTCACCAGCTGTGACCTGCCCCGTGACCGGGAGCGCAGGCCGGTTGCAGGCACCAGCTGTGACCTGCCCCGTGGCCGGGAGCGCAGGCCGGTTACAGGCACCAGTTGTGACCTGCCCCGTGGCCGGGAGTGCAGGCTGGTTGCAGGCACCAGCTGTGACCTGCCTCGTATGTCAGCCGCTGCGTGTGGTGACCTCACTGCAGCTTAGCCCGACCTCCCCCCCCCAGACAAGTCTGGGCTGCTGCCCCCTGCTGCGCCGGTCATGTTTGCAAACTGTATATTGACTTAAGTAGGTACATCATTTGGTATTTACTAATAGCTATTCCTGCTTGAGTGAAGCATTTCTCCGTTGACTGCAATATCCCTCAGGGGGATATACTGCATAGAGGACTCTATCCGTGCCAGCATATCTATGGGCCTTATGCCGCCAAAGAATAATCCGAGTGCCTATTCGAAGGGGAAGTTGCATCTGGGTGCAGTTCCTACCAGGGTTGCGGAGTCGGATGGTTCAAGGTCCGACTCTGACTCCGACTCCTGGCCCTCAATATTTTCCGACTCCGGCTTCCGACTCCATGGTCCAACAAGTAGATATTTGATGTAAACATGAAACATGTCCAAATAATTTTAGCTAGTATAAACATATCAAGTTAAAGAAGTTAGGTGTATTGTACATATACAATGATATTTTGCATCATTTGGGACATTAAATTGAGGACATGAGGACATTAAATTTATTTGGGTAAAACTTTTGCACCTGGTACATTATGTGAGGGGGAGCATGTTGGCAAAATGCTCAATTTTCTTCCGATTCTTGTGAAATTTGCATAGTATATGTATTTTTGAAAAAGAAACACATTTTGCCCCACAATTTTTTTGATTTAGGCCTTAGTTTTTCAGATAATGGAAATATATACATATATACCCGATATATACCTATGCGTTTTTTAAATTTCAAAGGAATAGAACCCAATGAGTTTTCATGCTACAATAAAAACAATGACAGTTTTGGAATCCTTGCAACATTCTTAACAAAATTACCGAGCTGGCCTCTCCATTTTTTCTATTCTGTCCGATCGCTACCTAACTAAAATATAGTGGGAAAAAATCGGGTTTAAGCTGCGCTGAAAAAAAAATAAATTAGGGCAAAAATGGAAAATCCTGCATTATAGTTTTGTTAGGAATGTTTCAAGGATTCCAAAACTGCCATTGCTTTTATTCTAGCATGAAAACTCATTGAGTTCTCTTCCTTTGAAACTTAGAACAAATACATATAGCCATATTTATGGTTACATCTCATTATCTCAAAAACTAAGGCCTAAACCAAAAAATATGTATAAGCAAAATGTGTCTTTTTTTCAAAAATACTTATACTATGCAAATTTCAGAACAATCGGTCCAAAATTGATTATTTTGCCCCCCATGCCCCCCTCACATAATGTACCAGGTGCCTCACATAATGTACCAGGTGCGAAAGTTCTACCAAACATTTTGTCAATGACCTCATCATAGGGAATAGGAAAATACATGATAGCTATAAAAGAGAAATGTAGAAAAAAATATCCATATTTGCAAAAAAAAATTTTTTTCAAACCTCTGACTGAAAATTGAGAATTGAATGATATTTGTTTATAAATGGGATTCCGGAGTCGGGCTAAAATTCCGGACTCCAACTCCGACTCCGCAACCCTGGATCCTACTGATGTTAGTTTGTGAAGTTTAGCAGGTCGGTCTGGCAGTCGGTCCTTTTTCTTTTCCTTCTATGTTAGGTTACCCCATCCTAATGCTATATATTGTCATGTGGAGTGGCGACCCCAGAAGATTGTGCAGGTTACCTCAGCCATTAGATAGGCATTCGGAACATCGGTCGTTCGTGCCCACTTCGCTTCCTTCCGATTTCATACTCCTACTGATGTTAACTTTCCTCTGTTCTTGCTCTTCTTTCCCGACGTGTTGTGCCCATTGGCGTTGATCCTATATGGAAACACCCCGGTGCATGGGTTTGACGTTTATCTTGGTATACCATATACCGTACGTCCGTTCTTTTCCTCTCTTAGAACAGCTTAGTACCGTGCTGATCTGGGGAGGCATAAAGTATCTTATATAGGTAGGTACCTGTACCTACCTTTCCCTTCTGCTCAGTGAGGAGGGCCGCCGATGGATGGAAGGCATGTAAGCGAACCTATACCACAGGACGACTTACCTGCGCCCATGTGGGGCGGCGGAGGGGGGCATGGAAAGAGTCTTTTACTTATGTGTTTCTTTCTTCTGTCATCTTCTCTTTCAGACGCTTTGCCCTTGATTTCGTGGCCAGTAGTAGCGCACTTGGCCAGTTGGAATTTTTGAGGATTGTCGAGATGAAACTCATCGGTACTGAGCTTTGAGGAAAGACCGAGCCTATACTATGGGAATCTCACGTTGAATTGATGCTGCGGTAAAACAATGAGTATAATAATAGATTGCAGCCATCTTTATTTAGGTGACACAGTTACGTTTCTTGAATTGCTAGAATTGATGTCGGACTCGTTCTTTACAACCTGAAACATTGTTCACATCTCAACTGTGATGTATTTATCATTCTCTTGACGTAATATCTTGCAACTGTAGTTGCATTGTGTTCAAAATTCGAGGGGCTGTTGGCGAGTGACAAATTGTGTACTTAACATATCTTCAGAGTTACCCACAGCTTTAACCCCTTTCCCGGGCAGGTGACTGTTTATGGTTACGTTCATAATGGTATTCATGCGGAAGCGTTTTTCAGCCGCTCCGTAAAGGGTTAAGTGGAGAACGCATCACGTCCTGCAGGGGGAGAGCATATGTGATGGTACCGGCATATACAACATGCTGAGTTATGGTCACTCATCCTAAGCTGGCTCTGTAACTCGACAATTAAACGGCTGTCGTTGGATTCCACAAGAGTAACTGTGTTTAGAGCTCGACCATATTATTTCCCTGTGGCATTGAAGGGAGTTGCACATTTCGGTTGAGCGATTCATTTCTTCCTTACTCCTGCTGGCGTCGTTTGTTCGGTTCTCCTCTCCTTGACTTTTTTCCTTTGGTGTCACCCCCGTGTTGTAGTTCCCTTTGTATTCCCTGACATAGGAACATGAAACCTGACCCTTTCTTTTCCACAACAAACAATCGTATCTAGCAGCGATTGAGAGACTTAAGCTGTCCTATTTGTTCCAAACAACGGTTTCTTTGCCTCAGTATTAAACGGCGCGAGGACCGCTATTCAAAATGCTCAGAATGACCGCTGGACTGCCCCTGGATACGTTAGCAACTTCTCTGCTACTCGACTTGCGACCTTTCGGGAGACGTAGGATATGGGCCGTAGGGTTAGATTGTACGTTCGTCCATCCTATGTTATGGGGAGTATCGGCTCCTGGGGCTCCCCATAGGGTACCTTAACTATAGCCACGCTTTCGGGGCATCTGTATCTCGCACCCGCTTTACTTTCTTCGATTTTAATTCTCCGATTGATCGTACTTTCTTGCGCTTCTTCTGTCCCATCTTGCTGCTCCTATGCGCATTAATCCTGCGTGGACAACACACAAGAAATCCTGTGTGGGAACACCCTCGTGCATGTGATCCCCATCTCTGACGTCATACTTCATGTTAGTGGCTACGGAAGCTTAATTAAGCAACGTATTCACGCGCAACTACTCTTTTACAATTTTTTTTCTAGGCGCAGATGAAAGCGCGGACAGCTTTATTCAATAGAGCTGACGGACTACATAGCGGTAAAGTTTTACTTGTCTAAGCTGGACGCATTCGACTTGTAACATGATAGTGAATTCCATTGCATGAGCTTTTTGTGTTGGTGAAAGAGGGAGCATTGGTCGCACGGTTAGGTGCGTGCGTCCTGTGCTACGGGAGGGTCGCAACCCATTGGAGCTCCCTGTGTTTACCTTTGTCTCTGTTAGGCCGTCGTTCTTTAAGCGTCCACTTCGCTACATTTGACACTAGAAGGTCTGTATATCACTTTTGTAGCTCTTCCTTTTTCCAGTACATTATGACCAAGCGTGGTCCGTGGATTCTTCTCTGTGCATGATCAGTTGCTAAACATATCCTCGCCCTCTGAATAGGATCGCTCAGAACTCAAACCATGCAGGTTAGGATGGATCCAACTACATGTCTGTGATAAATTACTGATAATGGGAATAAAATCGACATACTATGTTTAAGATGCTGGTGTGAGTCATATTTATGCCGACAAAACTCTCCTCTCATGGTATGTAATATGTTGTGCAGTTTCACGAGCGTCCGATTAAAAAATTATTCTTGACTGAAGGTTCGTATCGGCCGGGGCCCCAGAACTTCAAGGTTGCGGCAGTCTTAGAATTCGGTATCAGCTGCACGTGTTCCTTCAGCGCTGAATACCCAGCCCTCGTGGTCAGATCACTGCTGTCCATTCCCTCGGCAAGTTCACCTCTGCAAAGCATAATGGCGCTTTCCACCCCTCCTCACTGCACCACAATTGCCATGCTGCTGCTGATCTTGACCGAGACGCTCGGCTAAAGTTCACCTGGTGAGGTAGCCAAAAGAAAGGTCTTGCGTCTGTCCTGTAGCGCTGCGTGCGCCACATGCGTTTTTTATTTATTTATTTATTTTTTTTTTTGGGGGGGGGGGGGATTTCCAGTGCGTAGTGTTAACAGCGGAGCCTCATTTTAGGTATCTTGGACATGGTGATGGTGTAATCTATGGGGTTGCCCATAACAAGGTTGACTTTGTACAGAATACACATTCAGTCCGGTTACCCCTGTTTTCTCCTGGGCAGATGGGCATCCACGAGGGCCCATGTATAGTTTCCACGGTTTTGGTTATTCCACCAAGTCTTTTATTTCCGTGTCAACATCACTTTATTTCACATTCATACTGTTATAACTGGTCTTTTTCCTGTTGTTTCTCTTTTTTCCGATTTTCATTACTGTGGGTAGAGAGCGAGCATAATTCACGCCTTAACTCTTTCCTTCCCCACGGGAACTCTAATGCCCGCATAAAAAATTTTCATTATTGAAAGCAGCGCGTTGTTTCTCGCTCTGGAAATTTGGACAGTAGATTTTCCAACCCGTCAGAAATCAGTCCTATTTTATTTACGACTGAATAAAACGGGAGGTTTAGCTCTAGTGACTGCAGTGAGAGTGGCTATTTTGAGTTTCTTCTTGAACCTCACAGCAAGAGAAGTTTTTGGGAACGAAAGGGTTAAATTATCTCGTATTATATCCCTACACTGAGAAACGTAGGTACAGTTCCATAGTCTGAACACTGCAGAGTGTGGCAGTACCTGCCTCGGTGTGCTCATTTCTAGAGGTATAACTTTTCAAACTTGGTGTTTCGAAGTTCGAACTTGACTGGTCGGTATTCTCTCGCAGCGGACCGGGACGTGAGTCTCGAATTTCCTCTGGGAAAGGGTCTGTTGGTCCGCCTGTTACCAGCTGTCTGATCTGCAGTAGTAGTTCTCTAGATACCGCACAGTACTTACTCATGTTGATCATGAGTAGCAGGCCCTCGCACGTGCTCGTTTTCGAAAGTTCGACGCGTCACCCTCCACCTTGGGTCATTAGAGCCTCGCAGCATCAAGGCAATTTTTCTTACGAAGATGAGCCACGTACGGCGAGCTCTGCATTAATTTCATCCATGGACCTGCAGCGACACACGCGAGAGCCGCAGCACGTGTGCCGCTCTGCGCCGCACGGACGGCCAAGCGAAAATTGCTTTACGAAGACGTGATCGGTTGTGG
The DNA here is from genome assembly GCA_001587735.2 of Parhyale hawaiensis. Classification (NCBI taxonomy): domain Eukaryota; kingdom Metazoa; phylum Arthropoda; class Malacostraca; order Amphipoda; family Hyalidae; genus Parhyale; species Parhyale hawaiensis. The sequence continues at coordinate 25,205,186 of LQNS02000137.1, read as the reverse complement.
GCCGCTGGCTTTAGGATGACGTGTGGGCTGTAAGTGGACCATGTGCTGTGTGTAGCCTTATTTTGGATGCACGTTGGTTCTTCATAATTCAACTGAAGCAGTTTGAGCTCTTATATAGCAATATCAATTCTACAATCCTTGACAGTGAATGTAACTCTTGATTTCGAGATTTTTTATTTGTCAAATGCAGTGCGTCGGTACTGACTAAGGTGGGAAACTTCGAAAAATACATGTAGGTACCTGTGGAAAACCCAAAAGTTCTGATATTTTTTATTAAAGTTTGTACAAAGTTGATTCTGTTCAAACCGCAGTAAAGCTGAAGTATATATTACTTTTAGTTTCATTTCAATGTAAGGATCTGCATCGAACTCGACCGGTGTGGGCCACTGCAGCGAAGAAGACCTTCCGTTGCCTGCTGGCTGGGTATTTGGATGTGGTGGTTACGGTGCCTTTCAGTTGTCTTTAGTTAGGCCTAAATCGGTGCGACTCAAATATTACTACTTAGTATAGGTAACCGTTTGAGGAGACAATGTTAGGTTTAAAGAAATGAAGTTAAATTGGAAAATGAGAAAGTTGTTAATTTTTTGGTTCAAAATACTTGGTTCATTCCTCGTAAGTAAAATTATCGCATGAGGGCATTCGCTGGCTGTGATGCACTTGTGATCTAGAGCCGGTATATCCTTACTTGTAGAAGAAGAATGAATTTATAATCGTAGGAGATGCAAGTTGTTTTCCTTTCGTTATCCTATCCTGTTGGTCTCCTGCTATTCGCGGCGTCCAAGTGAATTATAGAACTACAGAATTTACCCATCTGCACGACACTCTTGGCCTCAGAGGATGTACTTGATTTTTTAAAATAACGCATTAATTTTTTTAATTAAGTAAATTCATTATATATTTACTGCGATACCCATCGTATGCTATGGAGAGTAGCGCCCCCCCCCCCCCCTCCCTTCAGGGGGGGCCCCATTGGTTACTTTGGCCTCAGCTATACTTGCGGATCCGACGTCCGCCGTCTCTCGTGCCCACTTTGCTTCCTTTAATTCAATTTACCTACTCCTACCGATGTTCCTCTTTTCTTCGTTTTCTTTCCCGCCTTGCTGGTTCCATGCGCATTGATCATCTGTGGGAATACCCTCGTGCTTGGGTTCCACGTTTCTCTTGGCATACTATATGTCCTTTCTATTTCTCGTTGGATTACAGTGTACCCTGTGAGTAAGGGTGCTTACACCAGGACTATAATAATTATGCAGTTACTGCCATCATTAATTTTATTTTTCTGTGTAATTTACTTCTGCTATGAAAGTAGTTGCAGCAGAAAGAGTTTCGTGAAACAAAGTGTCGGATTTTGAACTTCAACTGGGGTGCGCCGCGGTGGTCCCGTGTGTGGAGGCAACCAGAGCGTAAGAAGGTTACAGGAGTATACCTAAATTTTATCAGTGACGCTTTTGGCACGCGCCTCACACGGCATCTGTGCAGTCCAATAAAGTTTAATTTCCAAACCGTACCGACTTTTAAGACTTTGTTGCAATTAAGATTGAGCTTCAGCTTACATGTACCTTCATTGCATAAATTAGGCTATCCTTGAGACCGACACCATAGTCTTGTTATTTGAATACTCCGTGTCATATGTGTTCAGCTGAGAGGAAATGATATGGCGGTGGCGTTGCAAATGAGGTCTTTGTATGTCTTGTGCCCTTCCATTGTGCGGGGTCTGTACGCTCGCCTGCGCCTGAACTTTACACTTCGAGCGACCCGCCATGGGTGCGCTGTCCAGCCTTTGTGCCCCCGCTTGTCGCGCACCACCACAGGCCGCACCAAACAGATAAGACACATTTGTCCTTGCAATGGCGGCCATTGTCACTTGAGGGCACTCGACCGACTGTAAAGAAACAGGTTCACAACTCTGATAGGTCTGGGAACTACTTGAGTAAATATTAGCCCCTTACACGCAGGCTCTACAAAGAGTGAGTATGCTGACCAGCATTTGAGCGGAGAAGTTCTAAGCGATTCGTGTCTCAGTTTAAATGATGGTGTACTTGTCATACATTCAAAGAAGCTGCCGATCGAGCTGGTAACTAATTGGATTATATAGTTTAGTTGCTAATCGAATTTAATGATCCGGTGACTTCTTGACGCTATTAATTGATGCGGGACAAAAGTGACTTCATCTTGTAATAGCGCAACGCTGTTGCTACGAAGTCGTAGGCATACTTAGCTCTGAAGCCGTTGGAGTTGTTTACGCGCAGTTGTAATGTCCAGTAGCTAGTACCCTATTCTCATTCTCTATCTGGGCGTGCTGCATGCCGCTAGTTCTTCATTGTCAACATTTTTGCTAGTGCGGTGGTAAAACTAGGAAGATAATACTAAGCATTTCTGCTCCTACCCGCAGGTATCGGGAAATGACTCCAGTAATATTTTTCCTGTGCCAAGCAATAGGAGCTCTTAACGAGTAGCATCCCAGTCACCTAAGGGAACTATCCAGGTCTCCTGAGGCAACACAGGCCGCACAAAGGGCGTGCTCCACATGGCCCATAGCGATTGAGGTAATTAAATCGCATTATATCAAGTTGTTAGCAAATTCAATCCATAGCGTTATATTTGCTACTTTGTTGGATAGAGTTACAGGTGTTAATCGCGACCTAATTGCGCCTGCAACGGCTGTAAGATTGAGTGTCTTGGCCGTCTCAGGTGTAATCGAGTAGCGCTAACGCCTGAAATGTGTTCAAAAGGGGTGAATCTGGCGCTCCTAATTGACGTTCAGGACAACTCGAAGCTAAGCGATTCAGATTGTCTCGCTCGCACTGGGTCAGTCGTATACGGTCACTATATGTAGGCTAGCTATCTGAACCGCAGCACTGTCCCCGAGACGCGTACTACATGCAGCACCGCACGGCAGCAGTTCTCATAGCACCGAATGACATCGCACGCCGTGGATCTCCGCTTTCGTATTTTAGCAGAACGTCACCCGCTATCCTGCGGTTCCTAGTGCCCCGAGTTACCGTTAGACACACCTCTGCTACGCTGTCCACGTCCAGGGAAAAGATAAACGGGAGGCGTCCATATTTAGGTATTAAGCATAGCCAAGCAACACCCATTTAACCTATCTTTTAGGTTACACAATTATTCATCTTACAGCAGACTACTTCTTTTCACTTTGGACGATCCTCATACCTTTGTCCACGTCGGGGGCAGCCCAATCAGTGCGCACCCGACCACCCCCTCATAGCCTCACGGGATACGAGCGCGCAGACCAGGGGCCGCACAGAACCAGCTACCTCCTGTATCACCACCTTCTCCAGGAAGTGACGGCTGCCTCGGGTCAAACTTTTACATTTTTCCCTCCTGGCTGTCCGTCCTTCGGTGCTGTTATTGCCGCGAATTACGTCTTAAACTTGCGTATAGAAACCAATTGCCCAGCTGCTGCTCACTGCTGTCTTTTTTTGATGCCTTGCATTTGCGCCGAACTGATGCCGATGTTCCCTGAGCAGCTACATATATACTGTGCCCCCGCAGTGGACAGGAAGCGTGTCTGCTAGAGCTGCCTGCTGTGGGTGCTGCATCGCTTTGGCGTTTCCATGGAAGCGCTGAGGCCTTCGTTGGCGAGTGATGCCCCCTTTTTGAAAGTCAGTTTCGAAGTACATATACTGGTGACTTGCAGCGCTTGCAATCAGGAGTTTAATACCACTTGATGTAATCACACTCGATTAATTCTCGCCAGAAATAGTCAGGACAGTTTCGTATAATTATAACGCCTTAGCTAGGCCTCCGGGAGGTCGATCTTTCGAACCTATTTTACTCGAGCCTTCTTCATGCTCCTCCTGCTGATGCTTTGTTCTGTTTTTCTCTTCTTTCTCAACTTGTTTTTTTTTTTCTACATGCTGGTTGATCCTGTGAGAGATCACCCCAGTACACAGGTTTCACGTTTCTGACGACATACTACATGTCCCTTCCTTTCCTCTCGTGAAACACAGTAAATAACTATGGCTTAAACAACATAGTCCCTCGGGTTTCATTAACTGGTATTTTCATTTCATAACATGTAGAGATTATTTGTTTCATTAAAAATAATTGAGGGGTTGTTAAAAGGATTGCATGCCGCTGAGCTCTACCACTTAGCCTACTTCCTAGTCTGTAGTTTCTACGCACTCATCGTCAGAAGGTTAAATTCAATATTTATTCTCTTTGGTTATACTTAAAAGATCACAACCGAGTTGCGCATTGTGCGTGGCATATCAGGGGCCGTTATCGTATACGCATGAATCCCTCACCCTTGCTCGGGACTGGCGTTCAGTCTATGCAACAGTGACCTGACCCTAATTTATACTGTAGATAAGATTAGACGACCCGTGACCCCTCATCACGATCGTCTTCGCTTTCGCAAAAAAAAAGGGTGTTATTTAGCTGGGCATAGACCACCCGCTATTCGGCCTTCCCCTTCTGCCCGTCAAGGAGCGGTCCATTCGGTTTACTATCAACAGATTATTTGCTTCTCTAACGAATATTCAAAACCCAGGTTGTAAGCAAAGTCAGATTATTATATGTTGCGTATTTCAGTTCTATTGCCCGTGGAACCGATGAATTGATCATACCCGTTCTTGAAGCCCAGCTCAGTTTAACTTCCGTATCACAGATACAGTTGAATTAAAAAGCTAATCCATGGAGAGAATGCGACTGCA
>LQNS02000137.1:25176120-25197360 GCA_001587735.2 Parhyale hawaiensis | reverse complement strand
TTTATTAGTTTTTGTTTTTTGTTTTATGTTGCCCAATAAGTTTGTTAAACTTTCAGTGGCTACGCAGATGCATTATTCTATAGAGTATTACTCCTTTACCAAATACTTGTAATATAAAATGTGATTGTGTGTAATAAACCTATCAAACCTAATAAACCTATATATATTCCTTATGTATAATCCCTTTGATGCCTCAATAAAACTTTAGTTACCATTGAAATAACACACCTCACATTGATGTAGTATAGTTGTCGAGGTGGTACCTAACGATTGTCGAGCCTTCCCATATCGGAACCACCGATTTCATTTTGCAAAGATTTTTAAATGTGAATTGGGGTACCTTGCATTGTATTCCTATATTTATGCATGCCTTTTCTAAGCTCTGTTTCCCACCGTTTACAAATAATTTAGCCGATAATAGTCCTACGTGTTTCAATTTTTTTGTTAGCGTGTCCGATTTTTTGCAGGAGTACGGGACCCGTGGATATTGCTCAGTAACCCGTCATTTTCCTGCTCTCTTTTATGCTATAGATCTACAACAAACAGAGTCAGCCAATTTCTTCAGTCAGAGCTGCCTCACCCTCTGTTCTCAAGATATTGCATTTCCTGAGACATCGCACATACGCTTGAATCTGGCTGGCCCTGTTAAGAACGTCGAACGCCACAATCAATGCGGACATAATATGTAGTGAAAGAAATGCAAAGCGGTTGATAAGATACGAGTGAAATGATCTTCATGTCTTTGCTTTGAAAGTGACTGAAATTTTTTCAAGAAACGCTCAAGAAGATAGCTATCCATGGTTGAACTGCGTTCCAGCGAAAATCAGAGCTTCTTGCAAATTGAACTTTCCCCTGCCTTATACTGAAAAGCGTAACGTACAGACACAGGGACGGACGTACGGATGGAGCCTCAGGCAGAATTACAATATAGATTTATTGCCCAATACTAAGGTTCTGTAGTTAATGGCTTCCAGTTTCGGGCTGTACAGCCACAGTACGCCTCGCAGTTATGTCACAGGAGTGCAGGATACCCGTAGTCCCGTACCTATCGTGAACTGCGGCCTGGTCGTCTGCTCCTCAATGAGTGCTGGAGGAGAGTAACAAGCAAGGTCTTGTGTGTAGCGAGGTTGAGGGGGGCGGGTGGGTGCAGGAGGTGTCGGTATTGAGTACGGGGCCGAGGCTCCAGAGAGGATGTGGAAGAAAGATGTGGGTAAAGAAAACCTTGTAGAGTGTCTGCCGGTTGCCCGCCAGCCAGACAGGTGTGCGTGTGTGTGTGTGTGCTGTGCAGGGAAGAAAAGGAGGCAAGAGAAAAATCGCTTGCTGCTGGTGCACGGCCTGTGGAAGACGGCTGCTGGTCTGCTGCGAGCAAAACACTCATAGGTTAGGGATGTCTTATAAAAAGTTTTGTGCACGCTTATGTTATCTGCCATATAACTGCTCTTATAGGTATGCTTGTCTCCGAAATATTATTTTCAAAAGTCTACATCAATATTTTTACATTGGTCATTGTCGATAATTATATAATTTACGTTATTTGTAGGCCCGTTAAGACTTGTAGCCATCCATGCTTGTTGCTCATTAGGTTGCCGCCGCGTGTGGATTTGCCATTGGCGGTTGTTAAGAAGACGATTGCAAACGTTCGTCTAAAAACGTGAAATCTCTGTGCATTTTCGTCAAATGACTGCTTGAAAATCGAGGGCTTAGAGCCAGAAGTGGCTATGTCCATTTTTGGCGAAATCGGCTTCTACTCACAAAGTGGGTGCCCGTTAGCTATATTTTCCATGTCACTAGTATCTATGCCATATCTATCTCTTCATTAAGAGATATGGCTTGGAGAGATATGGTATAAACACCCGTGACACTAAAATTATACCTCACGGGCACCCACTTAGTGAGTGGAACCCGATTTCGCCGAAAATGGACATAGCCACTTCTGGCTCTAAGCCCTCGAAATCTTCTTCCATTAGGTACCTTTAAACGTTATGGATATTATGCACTTTGGTTTTCTTGGCTTCACTGTAAAAGCGGTGAAGCCAAAGCTCGAAGACGACTCAGGGGGCAACTAATAGAAACATTCAAGAATTTGAATGGCTTCAACGACGTACCTACAACGGGACTCTTTGAAAGAGACCTCAATGATCGCTTGCGAAACAGCGGTCAAAAACTCAAGCATAAAGGTCGAAAAACAAACCTAAGCCAGCAGTTCTTTCCGTATTTCATTGTCAGCATTTGGAATAGACTCCCTTCCGACGTTGTTGGTGTGGAGTCTGTCTACGCGCTTAAAAATCGCCTTGCCATACATTAGGAGAGACATCCTCCACAGCTAAGAACTCCTCCTCCAGGAGTCGCAAACTCTTAACGGCCAAAGCTTCCGAGGCCGCCTTAATCAGTCTTCTTCTCTCTTCCGCTCCAACTACACAGTTTGACATCGCTAAGCTCCGCATATCAGCGGCTATTGATCGTGCTTGCGTGGATTCATGATCAACTCTTTGACTGAGTTCCTTGCCCCCTTTTTTCAGTTAACTGTATCCTACTGACATAATGGCAATAGCTCATAGAGGGCCGGGGCGTAAGTTCCGGTGTTTCTTTGGGAATGGGCCTATTGGTTCGTCTACTGCCTCCTATCTAATCTAATGACAGCCGCGTTGTTGGTTCGGCGTAGTCCTAACTAGTGAACTGCAGTGTCGTGTCAGTTCCATGTTTAGTTTTTTAATTACTGTGCATTCATTTACAGCGTCGTATGATTGACTTTTATTAACTGTAGAACTGTATTAGATCTCCTAAATCAAAGCTATCGGGGATATTGGAGTATATACCGGCACTGTAACTGCCCCTGTGAGACTGAGCCTACTTGTATCGTGGTAAGACTACATGTTAGATGTCTCAACACGCCGATCATTGCATCAGACTGTGGTCATTGCCGTGGGCTCTGTGTAGCTAGGGAGGTACGCTTTGTGCCCTATTACGCAGTGAGCTGTCGATGACGGCACACTACTTGTCCCTGGTCTTCTTACCGACCCCAAAATGTGAAGGATCGTAGGAATTTATCCCCATAATATACGAATATCTCGATTTCACTCGTTTAAATGTTAGGTATTTGATGACTCTTCTCATTATTGAAAAAGTCCTGACACTACATCGCTCAGTAAACAAAACCTGTAATTCAGCCAGCCCATCATTTAACCAAATCACCAATAACGGAAGCACATCTTTGCACGAGTGCGCCGGTGCGGTATCAGGAAGTAAAGAAAACACTGAACGAGGCGGTATTGCATAGTTTTTCTGCAGAGCTGTAGACAAAAATACTACATCAGGGAATCAGTTTCTGTCCTCAGAAGGCAAGCAGCGCTGATGTGGAAGCGAGCAAAGCGACTCGGAGCCTCGGCCGAGGACGGAAAGATAACAAAGGACTGCGCGGACAGGCTGAGGAGGGCAGACGACCCAGTGAAAAGACCCACCTTGCAGGAGGGACGGCGGTGTGTATACGCAGGGGAGCGGGAAGGTTCAGGATAAAATTGTTGTTTGATTTTAGCAGGTGAGAACCCAGGCGAGTACTGCCGACTAGAAGACCTAAAAGGTGCGGTTTTTTGGCAGTTGAGCCACAGAATTGCGAAGGTTATAGATAGAGATGGCTCTCTGGACGAGTGTATAGAAGAAATAAATGTTTACATAGAAGCTGTTTAGACTAGATAAATGTTCTTCCCAAGGAGGAAAGAAGTAATTAGGACTAATTAAAAACATTCAAGGCCTAGGGGCAAAGAAGTGAAATTTTATGGATTAAAACTGTGGCAAAATGTTAGTAAATGAGCACCACGAGTATCCTACTAGGTGACTCCTCAATATCAAGACTGGGCAGAGGAGTAGACGAGTTTGCTAAAAGACGCTATAACGTCTCTAATTTTCGTTTTTTGAGAGAACTACGGTATACTGTCTTGTATACGGTATGCTGTCCTGTATACTGTCCTGTGTCCGTACAGTATAAGTTTCGATGTCCGTTGATGAGATAACTACTACCAGTAAGCTTCAGTGTGCTAAGAAATAATTATTTCCGCAAGGAGGTTATGTTCTTGTCTGTTTGTATATCTCCCTTTATATCTGTTTGTATGTCTGTTGTCACCAAGATCGCTAACTTAAATACCTAGTTACAGACAGATCCTTACGAAATTTACAGGGATTGTTTGGTATGTTAGGAGGAGCAAATAATTAATTTTTGGTGAAGATCCATTGAACCGTTTGTTTGTCTGCCTCTTTTTTTCTGGGTAGCATAACTCAAAAGTTTGGACCAAGCTTTGTGAAATTGCATAAGTTGTTGGAGTTGTTACTAGGAACAGATGACCAAATTTTTATCTTGATCCGTTTGACCTTCTGTTTTTTGTCGGTCTCTAAATTTTTTTTTTATGTTTGTCAGTAACGTAACTCGAAAAGTTATGAACGGATCTTTATGAAATTTGAAGAAATTATTAGTATACTAGTGGTCCGTGCCGTCATTATAAATGGCGGCAAAAAGTTAACACTTCACCAAAACCCCTGCCGTCTTTTGGGCTTCCTCATTTTTCCCCTATCTAATACTGAAGAAAAAGATTCCAAGATACCCAACTTTTTTTTTGCCTTTAGAAATCTGAATTTTCTCTTATCTTATTAGTTCTATTTTTCCTCTATCTATTACTGAAGGAAAAGATTGCAAGGTACCCAACTTTTTTTTTCACCGAAGAAAAAGATTGCAAGGTACCCCATTTTTTTTTACTTTTTGAAATCTGAATTTTCTCCTATCTTATTCCCATAGAGCGTGACAGGAAAGATATAAATACAGTGGAACCCCGTTTACCCGGACGTCTCTTTTTCCCTGAATTTTTACTTTTCTGGTCTGTTTAGCAAATTGAAACCTAGCCGGAATACCAGAAAACTTTGGTATTTCCGGGAAAACTTTGAAATTTGCTCAACAGTCCAGAAAAGTCAAGATTCGGGGAAAAAGAGACGTCCGGGAAAACGGGGTTCCACACTCAAAAAGTTAGGGACGAATCATCAAGGAAATTACAGAAGCTGTTGTAACTGGTAAACGACCAAATTTTGGTGAAGATAAGAATAAATCCTAATCTCAGGACCAATTTGAATATTTCGTTAGTATTGCCTTGCGAAGGTATGCGCTCTCCGAGTGCCCTAAATCTCCTACTTGCCACTTATCGACATCCCTGACGATTAATTTAGCCCCTTTCGCTGCAAAAATTCACATCCGCTTGAGCGGTTCAGGCCGTAAGATTTTGCACCATCTTCATGTAGATGCTTAAAATTTAGTTTCTAATAGTTTCTATGCCAGCTGTCTCGCTCTTTCCTTCTCGATCTTTTATTGTACATATTCTTTGTCTAGTGCGTATTTATTCAGGACTTGAAAGTACATTAAACGTTGCTTCTAGCAGGCTGAAATGGTTACCGTAGGATAATACTGGGTGATGGAAATTAAGGCGAGACCATTTCATTTCACCTAGTTAGCGTACCTACTAACTGGCTGAAAAGGTAGTAAGTTCCCTTAGGGGCATTGGATGGTCCATAGGCTAAGGTTTGCGTTAGGTTTGCGCCTCATACTTACCTCCGCCAAGGAGTTTAGGTTTTCGTCGGGTTAGTCTGTCTGTTTCTGTCTGTCTCTCTCTGTCTGTCCGGCCGTCCCTACGTCTGTCTGTCCATCAATACGTCTGTCTGTCCATCAATACGTCTGTCTGTCCGTCCCTACGTCTGTCTGTCCGGCACTACGACTGTCTTTCCGTCCGTCACTACGACTGTCTGTCAGTCAGTCAGCCACTACGACTGTCTGTCAGTCAGTCAGCCACTACGACTGTCTGTCCGGCCGTCGTTACGACTGTCTGTCATTAAGATAACTCAAAAAGTTATGGACCGATTTTGACGAAATATACAGAGATTGTTAGGTATGTTAAGAGAACCAGATGATTAACTTTTGGTGAAGATACTTCCATCCGTGTGCTTATCTGCCTCATTTGTCTCAATGCTATTACTCAAAAAGTTATGAACTGATTTTTATGAAATTTACATGGTTTGTTAGGATATATTATGAAGAGTAGATGACCAAATTTTTGTAGCAATCCGTTTGTTTGTTTCTTTGTTCGTTCGTCACTTTTAATTTTATGCTTGTTGGCACAATGACTAAAAAAATATTGAATGGATCTTTACGAAATTTATAGGAGTTGTAAGTAATGTTAAATGCATGAATGATCAAATTTTGGTGCCGATCGGTTGACTCGTTTGTATGTTTGACTTATGTTTGTCATAATGCTTGTTAGCAGCATAACTCAAAAGTTATGAACGGATCTTCAATAAAATCACTGAAGCTGTTAACACTATTGAAGGGCACAAATTATCACATTTTGGTGTTGAATTAGGGAAAATCATAGTTTCAGAACCAATTTTAATTTTTCGTTACCGTTGCCTTGCTTGGCGGAGGTATGCGCTCTCAGAGTGCTCTAGTTATGTTATGGGGAGCAACGTTCCCAGGAGGACTAGAGGCTGTCTTAGCCTTAGCTAGGCCTTTAGGACAGCTTTCCTTTGTGCCCACTTTGTTTCCTTCCGCTTTCGTACTGTTACTGATAGGTATTGATATGTATTACTTTTTTTGTTCTTTCCTAACTTACTGTTCTCATGCGCTGTGATCCTGCGTGGAAACACCCTCGTGCATGGGTTCCATGTTTCTATCGACATAGGTAGCTACTGCTAAATCTTCTTCCGTCTTCCGTGTGATCGCCTTTGTTGTGGACTTGCAATCGCAAGCTAAACATAATAAAAGTTCTTTGAAGAGAAGGCTGCAATTGTGAGATGTGCATCACCTGAAGTTTACCTGGCAGATGCGATGAATGTATAATTGGCCCGCAGCAGCTATAAATGTATGAATAAAAAGAGAGCTAAGAAATTCACGATTACCTTGAAAAGTTGTTGCCAATGGTAATGGAAAAAAAAAGTATTTTATGTCTAGCACGGAAAAGCTGAGCCAGATTGCCCTTGAGGGAGGCCATGAAAGAGATCCCGCAGGCGCTAGATGCCCTCTAGGCACGCCCTGCAGCATCACGGGCTGGGACCATCGCTGGCGCGCGCATCAACTGCTCAGCCGGCACCGGCTCGTGGGTTTGTGCGCCCCGGTCGCTAGGAACCGTGTAACATACGTTGGTGTAATATACTAAGTAGGAGGTAGTGAGATACGTGCACGGCGATCTTGAGGTTACCTGCAAGCCTGTTTCTTATTCATACCTGGGAGTGTTTTTGGGCTACAACTAAAGGTTTGTTGTCATAGTGTGGTAAACAAGCATTTGTAGCGCTGTAGCACAGTGTATGTGGTACAGATAGGGTTGTAGTTAACATGGAGTCCTGTTAACGTGCATCCAAAGTATGAAGCAGCTGACATACACTGCAGGATGTGATTCACTGTTCATTTATTCCTGGACTGTTGACGTAGCCCTTTCGAGTTCAGTGTATTGTCCTTGCTCTAGAGCGCATCATCAGTATTTGTTTCGGGTCACGGCCAGATTTCATTTTCTCTATGTAGCATGTTGACGCTGTGGCAATTTCCATCCTACAGCTCGTTTGATGCTTTCACTATCTAAACCCCTAAATTATCCTCATTTTTTCTTTCGGTTCCTTTGTTTCCCTTCTGTGCTTTCCAATCGCGGCTGTCCTTCTTATTGGAAACTGACTACAGTTTGAGGAACACTACACAGTGTTGAGGATATAGCGTCGTCTTTGAGAAAAGTGTTACCTACCAACCAGCACGCCTTTACGTGCGGCGACGTAAACTGCCTGTCTAGACATCCTCGAGCAAGCCGAAAACTGCAGGTATTTCTCTTCGCTGCATGGGAAGGCCTGCTGGGTTTGGGACAACAATTTTCTCAGGGCAGATCATTTTTTTTGCAATAGGACCGCGCAGATCTGTAGAGTTTACCATAGCTTCAACGCTGCACAAAGCGAGGCTATGTTAAAAATTCAAGGTATTAATGGACTTGAAATTGATCACTGATTTAGCAGACATCTACCGCTGGTTAATTCGTTGATCTTCTCTGAGTAGAAACAATGTAGGGCCCGAAGCCTCTCATGACGCCTTACAATGCTCGGTATCTTAATTGCCAGACACGAGGGGTAGAGCGTGACTGTCCCTATCAACATAACCAACGGCAGTGTCACTTGGAGAATTTTCGATTGGTGTTAGGTGGCCTTCCGGGTGCCTAGGGCCTAGTGAATGTGTATATATATTGGCTGGTCTTAAATTCCTTGCTCTGCATGTGGGAAGAATCGATGTTGGGCCCAATCTAATTCTTAGCTGGTGACGTGGAGGTCGCCTCTTAGGAAGTTACAGAGCTTTATACAGTACCCTCCATTACTGAGGGGCAAATTTTTAAAATTTTATAACTTTGCTTCTGTTCATCACACGCACCTCATCTTTTGATGATTAATAGTTCTTAAGATGTTTAATAATGTGTGAAAATTTTTAATAAAATCACAGCTGCACATCGTTGACTACATGAACGAATAAGGTCTTGACAATCTTGACAGTCAATTTTAACCATTCCTCATGAATTTTCATGCACTAATCCTCCGTGTTGCTGGGATTTCTTGCCACAACTTCACTCATAGGGTCTTCCAAATATTTTCTATAGGATTCAAGCCAGGACTTTGCGGTGGCCAATCCATAGCTTCAAAGTCTTACTGGACCAGGCAACTCATCACACTCTTCATCTTGTGGCAGGGTGCATTATCCTGCATGAAGATAACCCTATCCTCACTTGGATTTTGACTAGTAGGCACAACAACATATTTTAAAATGTTTTTTTTATACACATGAGCGTTCACACGTGGGTTTGTAAGCGAATGAGAAACGTTGTCCCTGGACTTAGGAAAAATACCAAACAATATCACACTCCCGCCCTAAATTTCACAGTCTTTTTGTACACTTTGCCCTTAATCTTTCACCTGCACGACTCTTAACAAAGTTCTTACCATCACTTCCAAGCAGATTGAATTTCCTTTCGTCCCTGAAAAACACTCAGGGCCCAATCTTCATATGGCCAGACTACATGCTTGTGTGCATGCTCCAATATCTTGCTAGTGGTTTTTTCTGTGGGCTTCATGCATAAGCCTACGTCTTTTAGTCGTCTGGAGACAGTCTGCCGTGACACATTTACACCTGTTGTGTCATTCATTAACTTGTCTATTTCTGTTAAATACTTGAAGCGGTCGTTTAATTCCATGCGCTGCTTGAGCCTGTCCTCTCTAGCTGAAGGTTTGCGGGGGCTATTGGTTTTTTAGGACTAACACTGCAGCCACTTTCATTATAAGACATCATAATTCTTCCCACGACAATTTCCAAACGGTTTACCCGATCTGAAATCTCTCGATTATAGCAATTTTTCTTGCAGAACTTATTAATAACGTCTTGTCTTAAGGAGTTCTCAACTTTTTGACGTGGTGCCATGAAGTCCACTGTTGCAATATTTATAAATATGCAGTGAACAGCCTTTTCTTCACTGGAAATGAAACAGTTTGGATTAAGACTGCAATTCATTGTTTTTCTTCATAGATGTCCCTTAGTTTTAGACGTTCCAAATTTCAAAATAAAAGCCTTTCACTCACGAATTTCTTAATAGCTTTTACACATGATTCAAATTTTCATACATTGATAAACATCTTAAGGACTATTAATTATCAAAGAATGAGGTATGTGTGATGAATACAAGCAAAGTTATAAAATTTTGAAAATTTGTCCCTTAGTTTTGGACGGTACGGTACTGTATATGCTGGGTATGTAAAATCCTGTATACTTATATAGGAAATTGAATGAGCTAATGCAATCGTTGTGAATCCAGCTGAAAGCTAATCTATAAGTTAGGTAAGCTCTCCTGATTTTCATACTATGAATTTCCGAGCGGCCAAACCGGTCCTGTCACACTCTGTCACTCGAGTTTCCACCAGTATATCGCCCCTACTCTCTGTTGGGGGCGACAGATATAAATCATTGTTCCCCGCCTGAATAAAGTTATTTAAAACTCTTTGAAGTTGCAGATTTTACTATTGCAGCGTGTCAGCGTGATTGTTGCCCTCAATTTGCAATTCCTTCAATAGGTGTTTCTGTACCAACTTCACATTGCTTAACAAACTGCTGCCTCAGTTTTCAATGTTTGTCGTTGATGCTAACTGCACACACGTGCTTTCTTCCAACTGTGTTGATAAACTTTACAGTAGCAAGAGTATTTAGGGTTAATTTGTTCACCCATGTGCATGTCGTCACTCATCCATGTGAGCGTTGACCCTACGTACTGGAAAGCCCTCGTGCACGGGTTCCACGCTTTTCTTGACTTACTCCTAGTCCTTTCGTTGCCCTTTCTTGCAAACCGTTGTAGTGTCTATGGAGGCTTAAACAACTTGTGCGATTCATTATAGGCCTCTAACATTTCTCACGCGAAGTCTACTTTCTAACAGTGCTATTTTCACGAATGTCGATGTCTAACATAAACAGTATAGGGCTAACTTGTACAGTTGAGTCATTTGTCCGCAACTGTCCTGATTGAATTACCACGCAGCTTCGATTTCTGTAGTCGGAAAGGCAAGCCCAGTTAGCATAACGTGTACTGAAGGGCGCTTGTGAAGTGTGTGAAGTGCTCGTAGGATTGAGCTGACCAGGCTATAAATTGGTGCTCTCGCCTGCTACGTTCGAGTTTCAAATGAAGTCCGTAGTGTAGTAGTCGCAGTCCCTCCCTAGACATCAAGGCTGAGTAATACTTCATCCAGTTGGTGCCTATGTTACATCGATGCCTTCTATATTCTCTGTACATTAATAATGGTAACAATGCAAATGTCACGGGTGCAGTTCACGTATCGATGCCGTTCATATCTAAGGGACCCGAATTCCGCCTCTGTCTCTCTTTAATTCTTTTTCTTCACAAATTTACTGCTTACACAGATTCTATATATGATCTATCCTATAAAATGCCTCTCACTAGTTATTCTTATAATTACCCATATCTGTAAACTATGACTTAAAATACGAAGACACAACAGAACCTTCTAGTAGCATAGGCAGGATTTTCTATCGCCCTATACTGTCGCGTTCTGCTCGCGCTACCTTGCGCGCGTAAACAGGATTTTTTTTCGAGCAGTGTAACGAATTTGCTACTTTATCTGTTCCGTGACGTAACTTGCGGTTCTGCACTGTAGTTTGAGGTCAGTGTATCTGCATAGAATCTCGAGTTTCCAGTGAGTGGAATTCATTCCATGGAGGAAGCCAGCGACAGGCCGCTCGGGTCCCCCCTGCACTCGCTATTGGCTTCTATATGCTCTTCAGTCAGAGGCTCTAAATTAGGCGCTCAACATCGTGTGACTCTTCCTCCCTCGTGTCAGTTTTATTTCCTATGCTACTTGCCATTCACTGCACGCAGCGCTTTTTTTCTTACACAGGAAGTAGTTTCATGCAGTTGCAGGTAATTTATTTGAAAAGTGCGCCTGCCAGATAGCTACTATCTGCGAGATGTAACTAATCTAAAATGAACTTACTTAATACGTGTTAGGCAGCACTCGACAATTATCATGAATCTGTATCTTGATTTTTACGCGACTAAAATTAACAGGCTAATAATATCGGGTATATGACTCGTAGGTGTAAAGTAAAAACTTTGCTGAGCAGTTGATGAAATATTCAGATTCGCCATGTATTGTTACAGTTCATAAAGTGAATTATTGTATTAAACTTCCTGTCAACTCCGCCTAGCTTCTTGATGGTTAAGTAAGAGAAGTAAATATCCAGTATAGCATTGTATCTGGGAGCTCAAGGATTAGAAAAAATGGTCTTAAAAGTGCGAAGCCAGCGGTTATTCAGAGAGTACTTGGAGAACTAAAACCTCGTCCACACGATCAATCACTACATCAATCACAAACATGCACAATCATCGAGAAGCTAAAACACTTCTCTTCTCTGTTTAGACGGGATCAAACAAAAACCAGGAGCACTGCAAGGTCACGATACGCGAATTCAGCATTCGATAACTAATAATCGACATCCCACCTCACTTTATTGTCGAAATATTTATTTTACATGTTGAAGCTGACTGGCGGGTAAAGCTTTTTTTATACTGGCAAAATGTATAGCTAAAAATTCATTTACTGACATCCTCTCACATGTGGAAATGCAGGCTATAGAACAATGATTTCTCATTTTTATTTATTAATTTCTTGACTTTCTATTGCAATTCACACTGTGTACATCCGTTTCTTCTTTAAAAACGTAAATCGTACGCAATTGCAGCTTTTGATGATGAAAAATGAAGAAACAGACGTAACTAGACAATTTGCTACAGTTATTACTACTAATAGGCAATATAGAATTGCCAAATGCTACTTGCTGTCCAGAAGTTGGAATTAAACATAAACAAAATTCGCTACGCGGGTTACTTTTCATAAAAAAATTATGCTTTAGTTACTAAGTATACTATAATGAAGCCACATACAAATAGCTATTCACACAGCGAAATACAATTTTCGAACTTTGTCTTTGTCAAACTCCCGCGAGTTTTGTGCTGAAAGTTTTCCAACGTGTTGGATCCTCGTCAATCACAAGATTCGAGGCCTCGCTGCCTGTGATTGTCAATCAAAATCAAAACACAAACCTCGACGAAAAGTTGACCGTCTGAACGAGGCTTAAGATTGTTAGCTACCTGGTTGGAAGTTTAACCGATCTGTAGATTTTGTTGAAGAAAAAAAAATCGTGTTAACTGCGGTGAAACATGGCGTAGTTGCTGACGAGTCTGATAGCCGACAACTTCGTCTGCGAGCTAGGTAGCATGCGGTGTGCAGCAGTGAGGGCGGTAGTTGCCGAACTTTGCATTTTTGCTTTCGGTCTGGCGGGAAGACAGTGTCTCATACTCTGATTTTTTCAATTCCTCCTCATAAACTTATATACCTCTCAGAAGTTGTTCACACCAGTGTCACTGTGCGGGCCGCACACCCGTTTCGGGTAAGGCGAAGTGCGTGTGTTTGCACCCAGTGGAAGATCCCTCCGTCTCCAGTCCGACTGCCCCATGACTGCATTTCCTGTGGCGAGCTGAGCCCCGTACCTGCCGACTGCTCGCTCGGCTCCAGTCACTGGGCGCCGCTCCCTTAATTACCTTACCTGCCTTCCCTTCGAAGGCCAACGTGAGGTTTCGCCTTATCCTTAGGCGCCGTCGTGAACGTGACTTTCACGAGTGTCTCTTAAATGTTATTTGCCTCCGCCCTAGTGCTCGAGTTGCCCAGCTCTTTGGTGGACTACGGATCAAAGGCTTATAAAAATTATAAGAACGTTGTATACATCAATACATGGGCTTGGAATTGGTCATTATTCAGCTTGTGTAATAGCGCTCTTTTGAGGACCGTAGCCCATGTATTTCGAACTATCACGAGCCCAGGATCATAGATGAACTACAGACCAAGTCGCTGGCCTTCTAAGGTCTATTTAACTCGTTGAAACGGATTGACTATTTTTTGGCTGTGTTACTAGTGTTATTTCTACGAGAAATAAAAATGTTAACTTAGTGCGTTAACCGTATAGCTAGGGTTTCAGCGTCGAGCAAGAAAACTTCTGTTATTGCTGCGTGCAACCTACAAGTTTCAGTTTGTCGTACACTACACGTGTAGTTTTATGTTACGAGAAGCAGCGTTCGCTAGGATTTACGTGACTATTTGTAGTAACCTTTGCGTTGTGCACTACTCCCAGGCTTTCATGTTTTTGCCCTCTACATGCTACGGTTGTTTTCATGTCCTTTCATTTTTCTGCGCCGCTCATTTCCGACTTGCCCCAAGCCCGGCGCATCGCCCTGCACTCTTTCCCTCTTTCGACATCATAACGGACGTGTCGTCGCTCTTCACTTTCTTGGATAAAAAAGCGGTCCGTGAGTTGGAAGGTCCGAACTCAGATGCTGACGTGAATGTCGAAACAGTGAAATATTTCTTCTTACCCTTCAGATTCCATTGCCGCTGGCGCGACTGTAAAGTGCCCAATATTACACTGTCCAAATAATTGCACTGAGAAACTGAACGGCCGCTTCACTTTCCTACCACGGCAGGTGCCAACTAGAACTCCTCATGGCATAAGACTATTTCCCGCGGTGAGGTAAATTCAACGTCGTCATTGTTTATGGCCAGCTTGCTTTGAGTTTTATCATTTTCACATCTCGGTCAACCCACCAATCTGAAAAAAGCTCAAATCCTGCCTCTGTTTGGGGAAGTCATAGATTCAATACCGTCATATCTGATGGCCAGTTAACTCAAAATTTTTGCCATTTTTCACATCTCAGTCAACCCACCTGACTGCCTAAAAATACTATTCTTATGACTCGACTTCTTCTGCCTCTTTTTTGGATGGACAGACAACAAAATTCATCGCCGCTATTTTTCATGGCCAGCTTATCTTAGTATGGATGGCAAAGCACGCTGTAGACATAGGGAGGCGTAAACTTTAGGACTACAACAATATATTATAATAATAAATTTTTGCTCAAATTATGCACAGACGCAGACCGCGTCTCCAGTTTTTGCTGCTCAGAACTTTGCACCGCTCCAGTAAAGGCGATTTTCCACAATCGCTCGTTTTATTGAGCATTCTCGTTTTGTTTTGTGCTTTGTTAGGCGAATATTTTCTTCCAGCAGCCATTGATGAATATTGATTAGAATCTTGGTATGCGGAGGCGCATTTTCGAGAATCCGTCTGACACTCCGCTACCGGCGCCTGTCGAGTGGTCGCGTCACCTCGGCATACCGTGATCGTTCGACCGAAACCCCCCCGGCTTGGGATTTTGTGTCTTGTGGCCATCGGCTCATATGTGGGTAACAACCCTGGGGGACCGGCATCTTCTTCGTCACATTCTGGAATCTTCCCCACAGCCGCGCTTAACTACTTACTATGGCATGCCATTCCGATTGTACAGTGACATCCAGAAGCAAAGATACTCCTGGAAAGTACTTCATTGAACGGCTCATGAGCTTATCGTTCGCCCTAAGTTGAGCGTGCAAATGTACAGTGTAACTCCGGTGATATTTGTGCAACTTTGCTGGGCCGCAAACGCCTTACGACAGTGGAGGATGATGGCATTTCCTCTATGTTATGCAACAAACATTACACGTATAAATTCAATTGAATTGGTCCAACTTATGTGTTTCAGTAATTGAGAATGTGCAATATTGTTAGTTCATACTTTGCAATGGCTCCTGAAAAACTGAAAATGACAGTAATCTCCGTTACCAGGTACACAATTTAAAAGATGGTACCTATCTTTTGCGGAGTAGGTACAATAGACAAGATATATATTTAGATCACGAGCTGTTTCTGTCTCGCCGTCCTTCCTTTTTCACTGCAACGTATCGAGCATAGAGTAGGTTTTTTCAGCTCTTTCTGGACGGCACCCATATTTGTCGTAGCATAACGGACTTGATGAAATTTTTACTATAATTTTCTGATGATTTAACTGCGTGCCAAATATGGATGGTATCACACGATGGGTAAATGACGATAATCACGACATCATTGCGCAGTTGGCTTTGTTTCAGGACTTTGGCAAAGTTGGAGACGGGAAGTAACGTACGTATGAGGCTGCATCGCGCCTGGTCCCTGTGAGACTGATTCATACTCAGTAAAATTTATAACTCCTTCGGTTCCTAAAGTTAACCAGTTAACATTTAATAAATTTCTCGAACTGAACTAAATTCCAACCATGGTTGGTCACGCCGAAAATCTTAAATTCTCGTCTGAGCGGGAATTTGTTTCTCTCTACTGATAGAAGCGCAGGAGCTAAGCTAATAAACAATAGATAACCCGAAGAATTAATAACCTTCGTGAATCAGGAATTTGAGTATCTATTTATCTATCTTTGTTGCATTTTCAACACAGGTATCGCCACGGTTGACCAAATGGTGGATAATGTCAGCAACGGGGTGGGCAATTCCTTGTGGCTTGGTCCACATAAACACATATGACATTTAATTAATGACTACCGAAACAGCACAACAGGAGTGAATATCGGTCCGTCAAAAACTAAATTAGTTATTTCTTCATTTTAGGATGAGCAGGCTTTCCGCTTGACTTTGTTGTTTTGAACAATCGTGGCCCGAGTGGTGATGGAGTAAAGTCCATACCGAGAAAGCAAAGAGCTGTTGATTAAGGTTTCTTCAGTCCATCCCCGGAGTTTCACGGGACCGCCTATATTTTGAGGTGGCCTATAGCAGCTTGAGTAAATACCTTATTATTAGACTGAAGCCTCTCAAGGTCTCACCAAAAAGGTATTTACAACAAGCAACATCTGGCAGGCCTGGCTGGGTAGGTATAGGCAGAACCACCAAGAACGGCTGGCGAGCGATGCCGTCGCGCTGCCGAACTAGTCAGTGTCTGGCATCTACAGTCCAAATGTCCAAATACGACTAACGTCTTCAGTGTAGCTGCCGATGCGATACCTATTGCTTTCTGTAGCTATACTGGCATCTACCGTAAACAATATGGGAGTATTATTTTGCTTTAGTTCTAGATTCAGTAGGCTTTGTGTTTAATCCCCCCTCCCCTTCTTGAAGAGACGTAGGATGGGTTAGAGGATTAAATTATACGCTAGGGAACAATCAATTCGTTGCTGGAACTCTTTCAACTGTACTCTTATTAGTTCCACTTGGGGACTCTAAATCTGAAGAGCGTTTTTGTCAATCTCGCCCCATTTCCAAGTAACCACGTGCTAGCATGCACTTCATCAGTGCCACTATTGCAGGACGCTCACTGGGAACATTCTCCGCCGAGTCATGTACTGCCATTCCTACGGGAACGTTAAGTGCGAGTATCGACAAGCCTGACGTGCTGGCGAAATTCCAGTTACAGGTCTGAAATTGACATCCATTAGTGACTCATTGAAATTTACGGCAACAGGAAAAAAAAGAAACACGCAACCAAATTACTATGGAGAGTCGCTCTCCCTCACCCAGAAGAGCCCATATAGGTTGCCTTCGTTAGGTTGATGGAAAATCTTATTTTTTCGCGTGTAGTTAATAGTGAACAAAAAGTGTCAAGTGAGAAAAATTCTTCGTGTCGATATACTTCTACTGACCATCCTTGTCCTGCTTATTTTCTTCACGTCCGAAGCAATTAATGGATCATTGGGTTAGTTAAGTTCACTCAGCCTATGTAAGTGGGAGTCACGCCCAGGAGTCCTTATTGTTTCCGTATGACCTATCTAGGCTTTCGAGACGCGTTTCTTTCGTGCCCACTTTGCTGCCCTCAATTTTTTTATCCTCATGCTAATGTTGCTTTGCTCGATAGTCTACCTGTTCTTTACCGATTTAGTTTACCCTTGCACTTTGATGCTGTGTGGAAACCTTTTCGTGCGTCAGGTCCATGTTGCTCTCGAAATACTTGGCGTCCCTTTCTCTCTTTGAACATCATTGCAGTGGGTCAGGAGGCCTAAACTAACTCAAGTTATAATATTAATTCCTGTTTCTCTTGAGGCACTACTAGTCTTTTCCCCTTGCCGTCTTGAAATATCGAGCCGTGTATAGTGAACCGAGCGCTAATGAAGTTTCTATTACTCACCTGACAATCATATCAATTGTGGAAATAAATGCTATAGAACCTAATATGGCCCTGCTTCTTATATGCGGCGAACCAGCTGTTGCGTGTAATGCCGACTGCATGTGTCTACAGTATAGGTGGAAAAGATTTTGAAGTATTTCAGTGCTTCGAGTAGAGTTGAGCGCTCGTTGTGTGGATTCTTTGGCGTTTCCATTCAGTGACTTGTGAGGAGATAACCAGGCGTGACTCGGAGCTGCTGTAGCTGTTGACCTGGAGGGAAAGCTGCTTTGATGCTACATCCTAACTAGAAAACCTACGTCCTGGTTGTTTACCTCTCTAAGCGTAGGTAAGTGGTCAGCTGATGTATCCGCGACTTCGTAGCGCTGGTCACGGCCTGGGTCACATGTGGTTAGGTGCGGTCGCATACGAGAAGTGTACCAATAATGGTCGTATTTTATAATGCTATGGGACACACCGGCGGGGTATCTTTTGGAATGGATATTTGTCATCCGGAGGTGACGTCAGTGCTTTAGCTCCCAGTGCTGTGGCCAACCGCTTACTGGCACATATTGTATGAGTTCCGCGAGCTGACGGTCATAGCCTACATATCCTATGTTCCGAATCATGTACTCTATGGTTCAGTTTCTCCTGAAGTTATTTAATTAATTAACTGCGACTTAAGAAGACTGAGAGATACTGATATTTGATCTCCTAAATGCCGATGATCGAAGTGTCTCATGCCTGGTGATCTCTGCGCTGGATAGCTGCCACTGTTTCTGCAGGCCGCCGCAGGGGCGATGGCTGCAGCCTCCACCAGCGCCGCAACTACAAACATTTGCAAAAAAAAATCTTCATTTGAAACTTGCGAGCTGCCAATAGACATTCTCGCGCCCTAAAAACTGGTTAACGAGACTGCCGGTCAGCAGAGGCTATTGGCAGAGCTGTTGCGTGCTGGGCGCTACTGGACAGGGACAGTCCAGCAGCCTCGAACACAGTGCGGTGCAGCACTTGAAGGGTAATTAATTTATAGTTCAGCTCGATGGTGAGTCAACAATTTGGTTACCATGAAGCTTCATGGTGTATGCATGTGCATATTACTGACAGGATATTATTCTATTCATGAATGCATGACTGCGTTTCGATACCTACCAGTACCGATCTTGCCCGTAGTGCAGCTTAACCCTACATATCTATCTCACCGAGTGCTTACGTTTCCTATCGTTTCACATGCAAGGCTCTGCCTGCGAGTAAGCAACTTTGAGTTTAGTGCTTGAGTTTTGTCGGTCAGTAGCCTGCCTTCATCATCCAAATGTACATAGTACGAACGACTTCGTTGCTGCTGGTTCTAAATTGTGCCTTGTTTTCATGAATTAAATCCTGATATAGCTGTTTAGACTTGCTATGTAGCTATAGAATAATGATGCGCACGCTTTTAATGTTTTAATCGTACAGTATTCTATCACCAGGCTAGAAATTGTGATGGCTTATAAAAAAATACAGCAATCCACAATTTCTATGTTGATTGGTTGCAAATCTCTGGCATGCGATGCACTCTTGTATTGCATCGTTTTTTATGAAGTGCATATTGTTATTATTTTGCTCATCGATACCATTGATGGAAATTTTTAGAAAGTATAATATTATGTGTTTCTGCATTTGATACTTTCGTTGAAACGCAAGTTCCTGTTCGTGTGCAAAATAAAAAAGCAGCAATGTCGTGACACTGCAAGTACTCTTATTTAGAATACATCCCTGTGATCGTGAAGAGCACACAAGCTAAATTCAATTAGCGGTTTGCATATATTAATATTTTATCCAGCCTCAGCAGTCGAGCAAAAGATCCGAACTGCTCCTCAGCGGCGAAGCGCTTCGCTGTATGACATCTACTGTGATGTTAAATTAATTAGTGTAGTGTAGGTACCTTGTCACGTTGACTCGCTTTCATACTGCCTTCGACACGCGTTTTTGTCGTGCCCACTCTGCTTTAGTTCATTTTTTACATGCTTTTGTGTGAGTTCTTTTTTTTTTCTTCATTTTTCCTTGAAACGTCGTGCAATTATTGCATGAGTGCGCGGTGTGCATTATTATTTATTATTATTATTATTATTATTATATTCAGAAGTTTAAGTCTCCGTTTTCACAACAAAGGCGATATCACAGAGGAAGGAAGAAGAGACACATAGTGTGACGATAGACACGTGGAACCCATGCACAAGGGTGTTCCCACACAAGATAAACGCGCATGGGAACAGTATATCGGGAAAGAAGAGGAAGAACAGATGGAAAGAAGATCAAATGGAGTAAAAGCTGGGAAGGAAGCAAAGTGGGCACGAAAGACTGACGTCCCGAAGGCCTAGCTAATGGCTAAGGTAACCTACAGGGTCCCCCTAGGGGCGCTGCTCCCAATAACATAGGATGGACGAACCTAAACTAACCTAACCCTACATATATCCTATGACCCATCCTATGCCCCCTGAGGGGTGTCTTCACCTATCTTGCCTGAATAAGGAGGCTTAATTGAATTATGGTATATCTAACAGACGTACCTTAGCTGAACTGTGAAGCAACGGTAATGTTTTTTTGCGTTCAGAGAGCATCCTCCGCCTAATTATCCAGCATATAATAATCAAGCTGAGTTCCCTATATATGGCAGATCAAGCTAGATTTAATTTCGTATGATTGTTGGATCATCAGCATACTACTATTAAAACAAATTTTGGCTTTTGTCATTTTATTGTATAGTGCCGGCATTATCAAGCATCACTTTTCTTTTCTAATCAAGTTCCGCCTTATGAACAACTTGCATAAAGGTGACAGTTTGGTGATGTTCAGCGTGTCTCGCTTGAACAACCGATATTATTAAACGAATTAAAGACTTCTTGCAATAGCTTAAGAATACCTTTTAAAATATTATACCTACTTACTTCGGGTTCTATTTTCACACACACTTATCTTTCATAGTTACCTACCTATCTTTCGAAACATTGAAACGTTTTTTATAATATCCTGTTCGTAAACTGGGACATGACTCACATTACCGTCTAATTTCTAAATACTTATTAGGGTTGCGTATTTGTTCTGAAACTGTGACATGCCTTTATTGAGAAATAAAACCATTTCTAACGATGCAAAAGCTCGCAGTATAGGTACTTAAGTGTTCATGTAGTCCAATAAAAGCCGCTTTACTATCTTTGGAAAGTGCTTAGCTTGCGTGTGTAGGCAAACGAATGCAGCTATGATTTTGGGAACACCTCGTCATTACGGTGTGGATGCGGAAGCCCGTGAGTGGAAGGATTTCACCACCTGGCTGAACTAACATAATGTCACGTACTGCGTGCTGACAGCCCCATGTTAAAGGAAGATTTGTTTGCCAGTGATGAAACTTGGGTGTTTTGTCTTAAATAAAGTGTTGTGCTTTTCCTGCAATGTCCAAGGGTATAATCTATCGCGAGTTAAAGTGATACAATGTATTGGATTATCATTTAGTTATAATTGCTGGGTGAACATTCTCAAGTCCCTTTCAGTATTCATCGCTACTGCTGAAATTATTGAAACTCCATAGAAACTCCATAGAAATTTATTTGTCATAGCAGATAAAAACATACATGGTCATAATTAAGACTTACAATGGGTGACAAATTGGGTCGCTATAAGCATATTTGCTTCTTGGACCTAATAAAAAG
>LQNS02000137.1:25152286-25163210 GCA_001587735.2 Parhyale hawaiensis | reverse complement strand
CAATGTTCTTCAGTGATTGCATTCTCCTTCCACTTGCTGGAACCTGTGGAAATTCCCCAGAACAAAAGCAATGTTCTTCAGTGATTGCATTCTCCTTTCACCTGCTGGAACCTGGGGAAATTCCAGCGCGCGACAGATGAATTTGTGCCAAGTTGTTGGTGCTGTCATCAGACTAAAATATACAGCCATGTTGTTGGACATTCTGTGTATGATTTAAGACGTTGAAGAAAACGTTGGTCCTTTTTCTCTGTTATAATCAGTTCTCGACTTCATTACTGTAGAAAAGTTGAGTGTGCTCTGCTCGAGATGAATATGGCAATTGTTTTCAAGCTCTGGTGGTACTCATTTATCCTTCAACGGAACACCCGTCAGTTTCTGAATATTTTAGTTACAGTCGACACCGATAACTATGCAAAAACTAATACGATATATATGACATGCCTCATAATTAGAACTACATCTGTTTGTAAAGTTTGAAGGCAGTTGCTGGAACATACCATACACTTTCATCATCTGGCGCTCTATCGCATCATTTGGCTTCTCAAGGCCGTAAAGAATGAGTTCCTTATCAAAGAACTTGCTCCTTATCAAAGAACTTGCTCGTTCTACACCAAATATTAGCAGCACGATGCTGCTATGTACATCCCAAAATATTGCCAGCCTGGCAGCCAGGCCTCCCTGTTGCCGCTTGTTACGTTAGAACCTTTCCTCGTGCATCATTACTGACGTGCTGCATTTCCGGCGAAGTGAAATCTCGCCATCTTTAAGAACCACACCGCATGGTGCGGTACCGCCATGCGAGACAAACTACCATTGTCTTCTGTACTCAGGATCTTCGTTTTGTTATGCGATGCGAGTACAGTATGTTGACTGTGAGGTGCAGTGGCTGGTTGTTATGCGAGTACAGTATGTTGACTGTGAGGTGCAGTGGCTGGTTGTTATGCGAGTACAGTATGTTGACTGTGAGGTGCAGTGGCTGGTTGTTATGCGAGTACAGTATGTTGACTGTGAGGTGCAGTGGCTGGGAGAGTGAAGAATGTGAAGTAGTGCTTTCTTTGATGTCCCCGTGGTCTTCGGGGTCATGTATTGACGCTAATTTTAACTGAACCCCGACAGTCATTGGTGAATGAGATACAGTTTTGCACACGTTTTGTGTGTGTACGGGCGTTCAGTCGACCCCTACACGCCACTGCAGGTACTCGTGAGACGAGACGATGTTCTCTGTGTTAGTTTACGGAGTTGTTCTTCTGACTGGTATCTTTCGGCACCACCCGCTTAATTGAATTCTAAAGGCCGAGTTGGCAGTTTTTTTCGCTGTAGGCTACTGCTCGTAACTTCCGATGACGACTGCACCGCAGTTAAAGTTAAAAAGCAACCTGTTTATATCTAGTGCCTCCCTATAGACATGGAGGCCATGAGGTTGCTAAAATCTTCTCTTTGATGTAATTCAGGTTAGTTATTTGGACTACGGTGCATAACTGAAGGATGTATCAGTCCTTTTGATCTCCTATATTAGTTTGCAGGTACAATGCATTGTTGGTCGTCAACCCGTAGAATTCGTTGCTCGAGTTCACAGTAAGTCTCATGACGCTAGAGTGCATTACAATTGTCATGTTTGTTTAACAGAAAACCAGAGCCGCAGACTAACCTCAGTGTGCGTGACCTCTGAACTGGCGTCCATTGTACCTCACTCCCTGGGGCGCTCTGGACAGCCTGACTCTATACAAACCCTTATTCCTTGGACTAATTTTCTACAATGTCATATCCGGACTCAAAGAAAAGATTGGATTGTCCTGCAAGCAGTGAACTGTGATTACTTCCAGTAGCATTCACCAAAGGCGGATATGTTTTCATTGTCTTGTCTACCACAAATGGCATGGACGCCTTCTTCCTTGATGGCCGATGGTCTATACAGTTTGGCGTCGGTTACAGCGCTGTTTCCTACACGACGATTTAGATGAGAAGAATAAAGTGTACAATCCTCAGAGGCGTCGATTATAATTATTTAAATATTGTGAGATATTCCTTATAAAGGGTATATAGGTAGATTTAAGATTACCGTATAGCTGTGTATCGGTAAGATTATCGGCGATTCTTTGATTATCCTTTATGACAGCGGGCAGCCGCCCGATATAGCTGACTCCTGACTGTATCGTCCATAACCTAGAGGTTTATTTCTGACAAACCACATTGGCTTCTCCTATCAGAGTGTTTAGTCCTACTCAGACTTGTTCTTAGCAGATCCTTTCTGTGTCTCGCTGATAAAGCGGAAGGGAGCATATCAAGGTTTAAAATACTGTTCTTCTCACGGACATGCTCCACTGCTATCTAATTTTTACAGTGGAAGTCACTTTGTTTTCGAAGTAGCAGTTGGCTCTGCCTCTCTAGAAGTAAGACATTGGTTTTATTCATAACATATTCAGACCTCTCAGGAGTCCTAGGATGGGCCAAAAGGTTAGGTTGCTTAGGCTCGCCCGTCTTTTGTTACGGGGGGTTCGCGCACCCCGGGGACACTATTGGTTACCTACTTTTACCTTGCATAGGCCTCCAGGGTAGCTTTCTTTCGCGTCCACTTTCCTTCCATCCATTTTTATAATTCTACAATTGATACTTTGTTTTGCTTGCCTTCTTCTGTACGAATGCTCGCTGAATCAGGGTGCAAACACCCATGTCCACGGGTTCCATGCTTATATCGACAAATTATCCGGCCAGCTCCGACCCCTTCCTCTTCCTTCTTTGAAACGCCTTTTTAATGACCAGAGAGGCTTAAGCTAACAAAAATAATTCTGTTCAGACTGGGGATGTTGCTGAGTAAAAAAAAAAAAAACATTTGACTCGTTGGTTATTTTGATATTTCTTTGCTACGATCACACCAACACTTTTTAAAAGAAGTTAGAGCGCAGCAAAGGAACATCAGCGGCAGTCGCCGCTCCACTGGCTAGCTTCGATGTAATCCTTCGTGACGTAATCGACGTTGTTTTTTCACTTCACTTTCACGTGCATCCAATCGAAGTTTAGAAATATTAGTGATGCAGTGTGATTATGACCAACTCTTCATTATATTCGTTTTTATTAACTGGCAGCCCAATTGACCAACATTAAAACTGCTGCAAAGCTGATAGCGCCTCTGTTGTTCACTTTGTTGCCAGGGTTCTTTTCCTTTGTGTCCTGTATTTAACCGCTCATTCTTCAGATGACCACACTACAGAGGTACTGCCCCTGCCCTACGTGATCATCACGTATGATTTTTATACAACCCAATGGCTAATGTGAATTCCTAAGGTAAGCCTACATGGGTGGCAAAAGCTGGTGTCCATAAGGGGCGCGCGATGGCAGCAGCACCTGTATAATGGACACCCGCTGCCATTAGGCTACTCAGAGCGTGTTGAATTTCTCTTACACGCTCAGAGAGTCGCTTTATGACCAGGAATGCACAGCAGAAATGCTGCTGGTTATCTCCTGGTACAAATTAACCTAAAAGTTTCTATTAGCCGAGTGAGCGTTGGGCAGATAAGACAGGCCTGAGCTTAATGCTCCTGGCGCTGCATGCTCCATCCTACCACTAGGTGGCGCCGTGTGGATCAACGGTGGATGGAATCTTTTCTCTGGAATCGGCTACAATTTCTACAGTTTCGCGAAGCTTGTTGTTTTTGTATTGTTTTGACGAGTGAAAGTCGCGGAGGAAAAGAAGTCGATTCCTAAGATGCTCACTGTCCCCACGCCAGTCATCGCCCAGAAAGGAAGAAACTGTGAATGTAACCAAAAATTGTCGGAAAATAAACAAGAAAAGAGTAAGCCGTACTGCGGTTGTGCTGCTATCCATAGGAATAATGAAGAGCCAAAGAAGTCTTCGAGCCAGCTATATGGTTTTGTATTACTACCATTGTAACTCCGCATCGGTTGCTTTTTCTCGGTGAATGTAATTTTCCCCTCAATATTTAATTGACTGAGATCCCTTCTCTTACCCTAAGTTTAGTTTTTATTGTCGTAGAAATAATTACCAGGCGGCTAAGAGGAAGTGTGGCACTACGAAGCTGAAAGTTTTGTTTCATCAAATGTAAATTTATTTAAGATACCTACTCTATATTAGCTGTAAGGCCCCACAGGAGGTATCTGGTGGGCTGTATTTCTGCATTTCATATAGATGTCTACCGCATATATAGGAAACTT
Source organism: Parhyale hawaiensis (assembly GCA_001587735.2). Classification (NCBI taxonomy): domain Eukaryota; kingdom Metazoa; phylum Arthropoda; class Malacostraca; order Amphipoda; family Hyalidae; genus Parhyale; species Parhyale hawaiensis. Next base: position 25,159,040 of record LQNS02000137.1, on the reverse strand, counting down.
TCGATTATAAACTTCTCCCGATCAGTGTTGCTTTCATTTTATTTTTTCATCTCGTTCAGTGTGGGTATCTCGTTTTGTGCGTCTGTAACTTGTGTTCTTACTATCCGCTATTCTAACATTGTTTAAAATAAAAAAAAGCGGGGAGGCCATTTTGTAAACAAGACACGTGTACCTTCCTGCGTTGCTCTTTCCCTTTTGTATCGAAGGGCGAGTTCACACGTCAGTCATATCAACGCGTTCACTCATCCACTCGTCCGAATGTGTTACTGCGCCCTATAGGGATAGCAGAAAAGTGCACTGTTTTTTGAGTATTAGTTCAATCCAAATTTTATGAGATATCTGCAAGTGGCTAGCGACACATGCAGAGGAGGCGGATTTAACGGTTAACATTGCAATAACTTTTTTGGCGGACACAAAGTTGTGTTGACAACGACGCTACGAAACATTCGGACGAGTGGATGAGTGAACGCGTTGATATGAATGACGTGTGAACTTGGCCTTAGACTGCACATAATTTTCCTACATAAACCCATGCAGGGCATCTCGATGTGCGTATCTTTCTCGATACCCATGTGTGGTCCCACTCAACCTCAAGAGTTTACTGCATATATAATACCGTATATAGAGAGAAAGAGTTATGTTATAGGTTCACCCATCCCACGTTCTGGTGAGTCGCACCCCCGCAAGGAGCCCCTGAGCCTTAGCTGGGCCATCGGGCATATTTCTTTCCGAAATCATTTCAGTTTATTTTTGGTTCTGTTGCTACTGGTAATATCTTTTTTATCTGCTTTCTTGACTTGCTCCTCCCGTGGGCGGTTCGTCTTCTGAAACTGCAGCTTCTCGTGTGCCTATCATTTCTATCGCCGGTCCGTGTCTATTGCGTAGAGTAGTGAATAAGAAAATTCTAAGCTTAGTAGTTTAATCTCATTTAATCTAACAAGCTTTTATAGTTATCCTGGAAGGAAATGCCCAGCTGCGTGTGTATTTCCTTAGCTTTACTGTTTACGAGACCCCACACCAGTTTCCAGCCCCGCGACAACGAAGTATTTCCTCGTGTTTGCTTTCGACCGCACGGGCTCTCAGTATCAGGGCCCAAGGAAATGGGAGGTGTTTCGAAATCTCTGCACTCGGGAGGCCTTCGGACCCAGGGCTAGGCCTTACTTTCGTATGCTATGGCTTGCCCATTTACGCTTTAGCCGTCTCATTCTATATGTATGCACCTGTTTACTATGGCTAATGTGCTGCCATGGAATACTTTCTCGAAAGTACATTAGTCAGACAGTTACTGACTATAGCCGCGAGCAATTTTTGAAACTGGGACAAGCTCTTATAACAAAAAGTTCCTTATAAGGCTTAAAAGATTCACTAAATTTTTCACTCGCGAACAGAGTGAGGGACGTCATCATGTTTTTGTTAATGATGCAAGTTTTTATACTTGTCTGTCATCCCAAAAAGAGGGAGGAGTTGAGCGATGTTCTTTTTTTTCCGGGAGTCAGGTGAGTTGACCTAGGTGTGAACAATCCCCCAAAAACTAGAGTTAGCCGACCATAAAATAATGATGTCGTTGAATTTCGTTTCTGTGTCCACCCAAAAAGAGGCAGAACGAGTTGAGTCATAAGATTTTTTTTTCGGGTAGTCAGGTGGGTTGACTGAGATGTGAAGAACGCAAAAAAAAAACTAGTGTTAGCTGGCCATAATAAATTACGGCGTTGATGTGCCCCCACCGCTGGTGAGGTCTTACGCCACGAGGCGTACTATAGTGCCACGTGTATAGACTGCTGATTGTGAAAACTGTTAGAAAATCAGAATACAAGAAAAATACGAGGCAATTGTGTGGCATATTGACAGAAGTCAGAAACAATGTTATACGTACACGACGAAATTAAGCCAAATGCGCACGTCAGGCCTCGCAGAGGGCGTGTAGGCTGGCTGGGGCATAGGTTAGGTAGGTTCACCCACCTAATTTCTGGAGCTCTGCGCCTCCAGAGGGACCCTGTAGGCTATTTTTAAACTTAGCTATGCCTTCGGGACATATTTCCTCTATGCACACTTAGCTTCCTTAGACCTTCATACACCTATACTGATGGCGATTTATCCTGTTCTTCTTCTTCTTTCCCGACTTGCTGTTCCCGTGCGCACTGACTCGTGCACGGGTTCCTCGTTTCTCTTGACATTCTTTTTGTCCCTTATTTGTCCACTATTTGGATCCCTGTGTACACTGTGAGTAGGAAGGCTTAAACTGGGAATATAGTAACATGCGCACTTCCATTCCAGATAAAGAGACATTTTTGGTTATCATTGCTGTAACAGCCACGGTAACGTAAACGTCTATTTTTGCTTTGACGCAGACCTATGTTGGAATATCTTTACTTATTAGATGTTACTCATTTCTGCCTCGGCCTACCACTACATTAGTTTCTTACGCATCAAAGGTATGAAATGAGTTTTTTTGCCAGTCAATTATCAAGTCAATTTTCTATGCGCTTGTGTTTAGCTCTAACTCACTTTAATTCCACACGATAAAACAATATTTAAGATTGTTACGGGTAATCGATAACCATGTTGGCTACTGAACCTACTGAGTTTCAATTGTGAGTTGAGGAAAACTTGCCAAATTTAATCAATTAGGCGTTCCTGTAAGGTCAAGACTACCAACAATTAGTTTTTTGTGGTTATTTTACGATCGGCGGCGTCGGTCGGTGAAGTCCCCGGCTTAATTTTTATTACGTCTAATGCCGTTTTAGAAATTTTAAAACCCCTTACGGACTTGCCGTTGGTTTGGTTGGCTTGGAAAACCTGAGCTCTAATGGCACGACGCTCGTCCCCTTTTATCGTTGATCATAATTCAGCATTTGGAACTAAGCGCTCGCTCTAAATCGCTCTTTTAAAAGGAAATAAGCTTATTGTGACGCTCATTTCTGCAGAGCTCCACTTTATCCGCTCAAAAGTCAGCGTGGGATGAGACCCCCTTGATGGGGGAGGGGTGACGATAATACCCCAGTGGGACCTCGTATCCTAAGCTCATTATAGCAGGTCTCCAGCGAGCATTTTACCTCGTGTTCCTAAGCAGCTTAAACACAAGTCTTTGGGTGACGTAAAACGTTCTCTTCTGCAACCGGACATGAACCTGCCGTTTCCTGACGCTTTGCTCTGTAGTATTCTTATCATGAATGGATCAGGAATGGAAAAAAATGACTCCAGAGCTTTATAAGAAACTTGTGATGTCGTGTAATCGTCGCTGTGCTAAAGTTATTGGAAATAAAGGTTTTATAGTACTCCATACTAATTGTTCTAAATCTAAAATTGGCCATTGTTCCATGCTATTTGTTTGTAAAATTGTATTTAGAGACGATCGTTCTCTTATTTTGCACTGTTCAATTTTTGTTATTGTTTATTAGATTGCTCTAATGTATTAAATATAGTTATGTTTGTCGTGATATTTTGTAGAAAAATGTTAAATACATTCCTTAGGGCCCCATCTAAAGATTCATTAACCTACTCTACATTACATGGTTAACCTTTATTTAAAAAAAAATGAAAATCGTTCTCTTATTTTGCCCGCTACAGTATATCCCAGTCGGAAATAAAGATTGTGATTATAGTACTAAAACTATGATTTTATGGTCGAGACTTTGGTTTTTTTTATTATCGAAATATCCTCCGTATTCAACCATTTATGGGGTGCAGTATGGTAGAGATATGTCACAACCTTCGACCATATTGCCAACCATAATTCCCAACCATACATACCCAAATACAACCATTAAGGTTTTAGCTGCACAACCATGATCTACCATAATGAACCGTAAGAAACACCATTCACGACCAAAATCGACTGTGTTCAGCAAATGATACAACTATATTGTACCAAAATAATATTTTTTTAACTGCTGACATAATATGCAGTCGATGCCTGCTTTGTTTGCTGATGATTAGTTGCTTATAAAAAAATAGTTTAATTCATACGTGCGTGTTAGGCCTCCAGCTCAGAATGGTCAAAGGCTCTAACCTTCAGAACTATGCTAGAGCAAGAGCTTGAACCAGTCTGTGCAGCTAACACACGTTTATATGTAACTTCTTTAACTCTAAGTCGGTATAGAGCTACACTACCCAGTTTACTGTAGTTTTCGCCGTACCTGTTGTCAGGGTACGTAAGGCTAAATATTTCATAAAACTTGTCATCTTTTACATAAAGCTAATAGGAATAATTTCTTGATAATTCTCTACAGATATAAATTGAATGAACATAAAAATTGATGGCAATATCTGATCAAAGATTACAATAGGTACTATTTAGCAAAGGATACAACAAAAAAAAATGAAGATGATGGGTAACTACGCTAAAGCAGTTAAGCATTAAAAAAATCGGGAAACAATAGAAAAAAAAAATAACGTCAAGGCGGTTAATGTCCATACATACCCTGCAATTTTTACATTTCATCGACAGGAAAGAAAAAACTGAAAATATGCACAATTTTTGCATTATAATATGAATTTTAGATGTTTCGCATTCAAACTTATAGTCATACAATATTATTTTGGTCGATAATGTTGTTTATTCTAGCCATATTATTAAAATCCATGGCAATCCATACATATTCTGCCCCATATAATGGGAGGAATTCCCCTCATGATCGTATGTACGGAAATCCGTTGATAAGCAGAAGCTACCATAATAATATGCTCTAGCTTACGCTCCATCATATATAGTCTTTAAACATCCATGTACTACCATCTACCATATATAGTCGTCAAACATCCGTGTTCTACCATCGACCTTCGTTTCCTGACAAACCTTAAACAACCAATATTGCCTCCACCAATATCGACCTAAATATACTAAAATCAATGTTATGTTATGGTCGACATATGTACCATATTGTTTCATCATTCATAATCGACCTTAATCTCTCATACACAGCTATATTCTACTATAATCACAACCATAATTTCCGACTGGGATAGGATGGGTCATAGGGTTAGGTTAGTTAGGGTCACCCAGACTATGCTACGGAGAGCAGTGACCCGAGGGCATTGTGTAGGTTACTCTTGCCATTGCCTGTAGGCCTTCGGCACATCTGTCTGTCTACCTTGCTTCCGTCCGATTTTATACTCCTTCTGATGCAACTTCCTCCTTTCTTCCTCTTCTTTCCGAACTTGCTGTTCCCATGCGCGTTGATCCTGTGAGGAATTGTCCTTGATCATGGGTTCGATGAATATCTTGGCATACTATAGATGTCCCTTCCTTTTCCTGCCTTATGCCGATGCCGCACGCTATCCAAAAGAACGAGTATCCGAGGTTTGCGCGCGAAATCGACTCTAAAGACCTGCACACTCCCGCATTTGGGCAAATTCTTCGCTCGATACACTGGGCAAACGCGCGAAATTATGTCAACAAACCGCTACCGTGCGCCACGAGTGAAGCCCAGACACATCCATCGGAGGGCAGTGCGTTCAGTTCGCTTTCGGAGCCGCAACGGGTTTCTTATTTTCAAATATTTTATCACAGAATCGGGCATCATATTATTTTTGAAGGCATTGGGTAGCATCTATTATGTTATTCTGTTCGCTGGATGTATTTTTGTCATGGTGTTCAGCCCGTAGCCACAACAACGTGGTCTAGATAAACGGAGCTCGAAGTTTTTTGACCATCGGACCATTCTCACGTGTAGAGAGGTGCTTTTTTGCGCAAAAAAGTTTGTGCGTTTGCTAGAGTTTCCTCAGCTTTTAGCTAGCGTGTGTCACAGCCATAAGAAGAGCTTAGAATAGTACTGAATAAGGGAGGCTTAAATCATCTGAAAACCTTATACCATACCTCATGTTCACTTTTATGCTAATGTGACTTTTATTTAATTCTTCAAGGATCCACTTGTTGCCCTGTGGCCTTCTGGCATGCATGAAATGCTCCCTAAAAGCTTTCCATCTTTAATGCCCTGAAGAATCTGGTAATCTAATTTTCGATATTTGCTAATCGCGCTGACGACGCATCGATCCGGCTCTTGGATGTAGAGGCGACCGCGTCTGTGCCTGCACACGTGGGGTCGCTGCCCCTCTTTACCATTGCTACCGGCGAAGAGGCGCCCTCCCCTGCTGCTGCTCTCACGCACAGCGTTCGTCTTGTTTCTTCTGTTGCCTGCATGGCGCCGTGACGGGCGTTTTGGGCGCGAGATCTGCGAGCGTGGGCGCGAGATCTGCGAGCGTGGGCGCGAGACGGGAGAATGCAGAGACGGAGAGAGCATAGTGCCGGCGCGAGACAAGGGAGTGAGGGAGCGAAGGTAAAGAGAGTACGGCAAAGAGACAGGAGTGTGAAGGTGCGAGCGCTAGGGAGGAGAGTATGGAACAGAGACAGGCAAGTACGGAACAGAGACAGGCGATTAGGGAACAGAGACAGGCGATTAGGGAACAGAGACAGGCGATTAGGGAACAGAGACAGGCGATCACGGAACAGAGACAGGCGATCACGGAACAGAGACAGGCGATCACGGAACAGAGACAGGCGATCACGGAACAGAGACAGGTGATCACGGAACAGAGACAGGTGATCACGGAACAGAGACAGGTGATCACGGAACAGAGACAGGCGATCACGGAACAGAGACAGGCGATCACGGAACAGAGACAGGCGATCACGAAACAGAGACAGGCGATCACGGAACAGAGACAGGCGATCACGGAACAGAGACAGGCGATCACGGAACAGAGACAGGCGATCACGGAACAGAGACAGGCGATCACGGAACAGAGACAGGCGATC
>LQNS02000137.1:25126685-25137217 GCA_001587735.2 Parhyale hawaiensis | reverse complement strand
CACTGATTGTCTCAAAGTCAGGACCAGGAAATGCGCATGAAGCCTAAAAAACAGGATTGAAAACTCCAACAACTCATTAATAAAAGCCATCCGTAATGGCCCTGGCTACAAACGGTCTAATATGTACATACGATGGCAGCGCCTCCTGTTGCCTGACGGCCAAGCAATGGGGCGTAATGATGTCTAATATGTAAGATCACTGCGACATGCTCTGTGTGTAACCTAGAAATAAGAAACATTCTCCTGTGTACCATATTTCATTCCCGTTTTGTAATGTCTATGAGTACTTAATAAAGATTATTATTATTATTGTCTCGAATAGGTATCATAAAATAACTTCAATATACAGTAGGACAATGAAGCGTACTAAGCTGCAGATCCATGGCGATATCGTACAACAAAATCTACTGTTGAGCAAAAGGCTCGACACAGTCTTACAATAAAAATGGAATTTGCCTGTGTTACTTAAATACGTACAGAGTTGTTCTAACCTCTAGGGATTTATTGACCGAGAGGTTTCACGCAGTCGTGGAATGACACGCCTCATAGCTGCAACGGAATCTCTAAATAATTCTAGAACATAGGACAGATATATGTTATTTGTATTCAAGCACACTTATTGTTGAAGTGTGTGACTAGTGGTCATAGAGTATACCTCCTTATAACTACAACGCAAGCTGCAGCATAGTTCATTTACAAAGCAAATTATGAAGGAGACTTCGCAATGAGATTGCCTATAATACAGTACCATCCAAAACTAAGGGACAAATTTTAAAACTGCATAACTTTTCTTTTTACTATGCCAGGTACTTCTTCTTCTTCTACACGCTATGAGCCAGTAAAATGTTGATTATTGTGTTAAAATTTGAGACATGTATGAAGGATAATAAAGTTATGAACGAAAAGCTTTTCTCTTGAAATTTATAACGTCCAAAACTAAGGGACAAAAAAGAAAAATTTAGTTAATTTCTTATTCAGTCCGTATTTCTTTATTTACATCGAAGACAATTTTGATAGTGCGATTTGTAAACATTGCTGTCCGTTACATGATGGCACCACGTCAGAAAGTTGATTATATCCTGCGACAAGATATCATCAAGTAGTTGCACAAGAAAAATTTCACTATTAGAGAAAAATCTGAGAAGGTAAACCGTTCGAAAAGTGTTGTGGGCAGAATAGTGAAGTTGTACGATGAAACCGGCTGCATTGGTGCCCCTAAAAAGCCGGCAGCGTAAAACGTCAGTTAGAGAGGACAGAGTCATCCAGCGTACGTCATTGAAGGATCGTTTTAAATCCTCAGCTGCGATAAGTAAGGGAATGAATGAAAACGTGTATGAACGTCTCACGTTCAGACTGTTTCTCGGCGCCTTCAAGAAATGGGGTCTTTTGCAAGATGCCCTCAGAGGAAACCCCTAGTGAGTGCCAAAAACAAGAAAAAAGGATTAGAGTTTGTAAACAAGCATGTTACCTGGTCCCATGAAAATTAGGCTAGTGTTTTTCAGTGATGAAAGCAAGTTCAATTTGTTTGGTAATGACGGTAAGAACTTTGTAAGAAGACGTGAAGGGGAGAAATTAAGTGTAAAGTGTTCTAAGAAGACTGTAAAGTTTGGCGGCGGGAGCCTGATGGTTTTCGGTATGTTCTCTAGTCAAGGGACATCTCCTCTCGTTCGTCTGCAAACCCGTGTGAACGGTGTATAAAATTCTATTGGAAGGTATTGTCGTGCCTAATATTGTAGACTCAGGTGTCCCCAGCCCTATCTTCGTGCAAGACAATACCCCCGGCCTGCCACAAGGAAAAGACAGTCATGAGTTACTTTGAGCCGCAAGAACTCGAAGTTATGGATAGGCCACCACCAAGTCCTGACCTAAATCTAATCGAGCATCTTTGGAAAACACTAGGGGTGAAAGTTCTGGCAAGAAACCCTATCAAATATGGATGAAACTTCAAGAGGAATGGGCGAAAATAACTGTTGAAGATTGTCAGTAGTCTCATTCGGTCATGTAGTCGACGATGCGCAGCTGTGATCGAAAGCAAGGGACTATTTACCAAGTATTGATTGTTCACCACCATTTTGCTAAATATTTCCAGCAAAATATTGAGTTAAATGCATTTTTTTCTTGTTTGTCCCTTAGTTTTGGACGTCATAAATTTCAAGATAAAAGCTTTTCGTTCATAACTTTTTTATTATCCTTCATACATGTCTCAAATTTTAATACAATAATCAACATCTTACTGGCTAATAGTGTGCAGAAGAAGTACCTGGCATGGTTAGAAAAAAAAAGTTATGCCGTTTTGAAAATTTTTCCCTTAGTTTTAGACGGTACTGTAGTTCCAGTGTCTTGACTATATAAAATGACGTCTCTGGCGCCCTTGTCAGGAAGACGCCTTCCATCCATGGCACCTCAGCTCGATCAATCTGTGAGAGACTGCAGCCGTGCCCATCTCTTGGCCCCAAGAGGAGATATATCTGCAGCACGAGGCCGTGCATGTAGCTTGCCCAGTTGACATATAGATTAGGCTCATTGATTGAAATCATTTGCCATGTTTCATTCTTACTGTTTCATGTTCTGCACACAGTAACAGACAAGCTACGCGATGCTTTCGTTCCTGCAGGAATTGCATTGGCTCTTCCCTCTTTGTTTCTTTCACATGTACTTTATGTACCTACTTGCCTCCTCTGTTGTCTTGCACCTTGACATTCTCTCCTTGCGTTTTCGTTGGTGCCTTGCCAGTCTCGCCACTTCCACCATTCTCGATTTTCTCTCCTGTTTTGCCGTCGGAGTTTCTCCCATTCTTTTGCCGGCCTCGCCGCTCTTTGTTGCTATTTTGTAGGAGTTATTGTTTTAATTTATTCCCTTTCTTTACTGTTAGTGTTGCTATTGTGCCACTTCTAATGGACAGGTTTGTTTCACATACACAGTGTGTGTTGCGATTCTCCTCCTTCCAATCAGTTAATGGAACCCTAACTTCAACTTCATCCGGACTTCAATCCTGATCGATTGACCTCTTTGGATAGTTTAAGTATTAATTTCAAGTCGATTGAGCTCTATCCTATAGAGCACGTTTGAGTTTTTCGCGGCTTCAAGCGTGATAAGTTTGTGCAATTTGATTGACTACTAATTACTAACTGCTACAAAATATTCTTCTCGAGTGCATATTTCGATTTAAAATGCTTTCACTAGGCTTCCATGATTAACAGATAAAAGGATTTCACTAGTTAAGTTCGTCCATCCTGTAATTTATGAGGAATCGAGTCCCCTTAGTACGTTATCGTCCTCGGCTGGACAGCAGAAACATTTCATTCCGAAACCCCTTTTTCCTTACACAAAAAATTAATTATTGTAATGCAGAATTTGCTCATATGTTAAACATGTTTTCATATGCAGCCTATGTCTCATTTTCATGCTACGAATACGATTTCCTTGTAATTAACCACTAGCTGTCATCTTCCTCAAACATGGTTGCTATCATGTTTGCATTTCAACTAATTTCTGCTGACTTGCATGAAGGCCCCGGGATACTTGCCCATCCGGAGGTCATGTCTACGTTCGGCCTAGGTACCTACAGTTTATTGTAATATTACCTTTCTGCGCATTAGGCTTAGTTATTACTAAGTTAGGTCGCATGAACTAAGACTACCATATCAGCCAACGCTTCCATCAGAAATGAAGTTTGTGCATCCAGAGCCGCGCGGGTCTCGAGTGTCCCGTGGTGTGGCCGGACTGTGCCGTCCAGCGCCGCCGACGCTATCTGTGGTGTCGTGTGGTGCGCGTTATTGGCGCTCCCTGTGATGTCTTGACGCCTTGTTATTAACATTAACCTTACGACCTGCTGCGTACTGCAGTACTGCTGTTCCTTACTCTGTATTTTCCCTGTAAAAAAAAACTTGAATTACGAAGGTCGCATTGAGACATATAGATGTATGTGCTTGCAACATCCGAGAACTACACATGATTTGCATCTTACTTTATATTTCACAAGGCGATCGGCATGCTTAAGTGCCACAAGTGCTTCACTTTGAGTTGCATGGAAATCTAATGACTCTGCTCGCGGAGATTGGTAACGTCTTGTGACGGCGCAAAGAAATAAAAGAATCATTTCAGTGAGCGACATGTTTTCAATACGTGCAGGAACTTGGGGCATTGTCCGCAGGTAGCTCTTATGAATGTGTTTTTTTTTTGGGTGTACTGGTCTGAGACTTGGAAATGCTCACAGCGGAGCGCACGTCATCTATTTCTGTAGCTGCGTCCATTTCCCTTTGCGTTTGGCGGCTACCACGACCCATGGCTCCTTCACTTTTGGATTGCTAATACCTAGCTGCTACCAGTACGTTAGTGCCCTATAGCTTCAAAGTGAAAAATATATACAACTGTTTCCAGCAATATTTCACTTTTACTTTCATTAACGAAATCAGTTTTTTACGGTGGTCAGTGTCTGTGTCTCCTTTAAAGCGTTTGAATTCCATGAAAAACGAGCGTCGGGGAAGTTTGTGAGTGTACCATTATAGTGAACTAACTTTGTACCTACCGATCTTCGTGAATAGTATCCGCTTTTGCATAAAGTTTCACATACGTTTTACGGCAGATTCATCATCCTAAACATGAGAGGGTAAATTGGCATGCAACAAATTATATAAATAACAAATTAATGAATGAAATTAATGAAGCTCCGATAAAAATGATATGCCTGTATATCCTTGAGCCTCATTCACCAGTCATTGATCGCTGCCAGAGCTGTTGCTGTACCCCATTTATCTTGTGAGACGAGACGCTCTTTCTCAAAGGTTAAGTTACTAATACATCTCGCTGTCATTAATTCAAGTGCGTCTATTCTATGCTGATTAATATCTGGATTTATGCACCCATTGGCCAGGGATTGACTGTTTGTTTCTGTTCCTAGTGTGTTGGTTCGTTGCTTCGATGCGTAAGTTTGTAGATTTGTCGGAGATAACCACGTGTACCGCCCCACTTCCTCTCTATGGATCGTAGTGAAGCCTCAGAGCAGGGAGGTTTACACTAAGAATAGAGCAGTAATAATAATAATAACAACAACAATAATTACGTACGCCTTAGGGTGTCCTCGATATAATTAATGGTGGTATCGCCAATTTACCCCTTATGTTAGTTAATTAATGCCTATAATTGATCATCACTTGCAGTAATAGCGTTACGTGTTACCTCTACAAATGTTAATGGCGGGTATTAGTTATTCCTCGTCAGCTACGCGTTAAAGCGGTGGCTGCGCAGTTTCAGCATTGCAGTATATGCCTCCACCTCAGCATTGCAGTATATGCCTCCACCTCAGCATTGCAGTATATGCCTCCACCTCAGCATTGCAGTATATATGCCTCCACCTCAGCATTGCAGTATATGCCTCCACCTCAGCATTGCAGTATATATGCCTCCACCTCAGCATTGCAGTATATGCCTCCACCTCAGCATTGCAGTATATGCCTCCACCTCAGCATACTTGAGATTAAGATTATTGAAAATCGATGCTACTTTGTAACACTTCCTGTCACTATGTGACGATTGGTCACATTGAAAATTCGTCCACTAGCGGTCATTTGTATTGCATCTGATTCGCAAACGAACCTTAATGTATCGTTGAACTTGGAAAAATTCTCTACTGCTCGGCTGAAATTGTACCATTAGAATCTGATGGCACCATTTCCTTCGTGCGTCTATCACGAAGCCTCATAACCACAGTAAACTTTACGTGTACTGTAGCCTCGGCATCAATTAACTTTCCGTGCACAGGCTCTCCTGTGACTGCCATAACGAGACCATCTCCCCAAAGACTCCCCCCCCCGTCACCCTATTTGTTTTCTGCCGAGGGATCAGGGCTGGTGAACTTGAACGCTGTGACCCACGGCCGCTACGCTCCATTGCTCACGTCAACGAAACTAATTCAGGCTATTGTAATTATTTATTTTTTTGTGATCTTATATAGGCAGAGGTGAGCGTGACATTTGTCTGCCCTGCTTCTCCTTGGAAGTTATTTTTTTACCGCCGTGGTCCCATATTGAGAAATCTTTTCAGGTGTGACTGCATCGGTCTATATAACTGCACGTGTGCGAGAACCCGGTGAGATCAGTGTACCTATTCACTGTTGAGGTATTCGGGTTTATGTTCTGTAATTAAACGCTTATAACAGTTTACTCCTGTACTTTTTATTGTTTTCACTCACCTTTAAGAAGCGGTATAAAGATTATGTTATGCAATTCTACTAGTTTAATTACTACTTGTTACCCAAAAAAGTTCCACTACTTTTCTATGGGTTATGCAGATATATTACTGCACGTATAGTGAACTCAGAAAGTTTTCATTATTGTAATATTTTATGTGTGTATAATAAACCTATCAAACCATTACTATGCATTTTTCAGTCCACTTCATAAACTAGCCAACAAGCCCAGTAGAAAGTGACGGAACACTTGTAGAGCAGAATTGCTATTCGTACCTTAACGCACTGAATTGAAGACTTGCATACATTTTTCAAAAGTGTGAAAACTAGATTTAATCTGCTCGATGTAATCCAGGCTTTCTTGTCCTGCTTCATATCCCATTCTTTTCCCCTCGTGACCCATTGCCGCAGTATCGAGTGTGCTATGACCTCACTTACGTAATAAATTGTTTATAATTCACTGGAAGCACCCGAGGGAAAGCTGCCGCAGGACTTTCGGCAGAGGTCTGTCAGCAGCTTACTTCTACCCTCTGCCACTGAGCTCCTCCTTTTTTTTAAATTGTAAATACTATTCCCATGTAGGCGAGCTCATCGTGTGATACTTTGCCTTAGAATTAAGATGGTACAATTATTTTTACACGTATTCCTATCTCCATAGTAAATTCAAAGTCGAGCATTTCCCCGTTCAAAGTTGTCAGCATGTGTAAGTAAACATTTTCGCCACCACTGCTCGCGCCTTGCACGGCTTCATTGTATGTCACATAGTATGTAATTTCTTGCTTCTCCTTTGAGCACCACGGACATAGTTTAACAGAACACTTAGTGCCTCTATGAAGCTATGCTTTTAGTAGCGACACCACTGTTTGTGTTGCGCACAGGTGTGTACACTAGACACTTGAGGGTTAACTCCACCTGTCCCATCTCTCTTACCTCGCTACAAACTTTTATTGTAGATACACAAGAGGACAAAGGACCATGTAGCAAAGTAATACACCCTGTTGGGAGAATCGTTGCTGCAGCGACTGGAAAGCGTTGGAACAAAAGTTTCTACAACTGTACATCGATTTAATTCAGTGGACGTAATGTTGCTACCGTTGCAGTAGATTTTCTAAATCATTTTGTCGTAAGTTTAGGACCGCCGCCGCTGCTCCAAGTGACCATTGTATAGCCGTCTTTGGTGTTTGCCGCAAACACCTTCTTGACCAGCTCTGTTTGACTTAACACTCGCCGGTGTTCCTTGTCTCTCTGGTGGACCTCAGATCAAATACGTTCTTGGCAGGTCCTTCAACTGAAATATTTTCCTTGAATTGTTGGAGTCTTGGCGAGACCTTCTGTTTTCTTTGGTCCGACTGTTTAGGAATCGGGCGAGAGAATTAGACCCAAAAATTTGGTTCTCGCCAGCAACGAGGCAGAAGAACATTCAGTATTGCAGGCAAAAGTTGTTCCCTTATACACGACGCACTGCCGCCAAACTATAGACCCATCCGATTGCGTTACCCTAACCGTGACTGCACCTTAACGTCTGTTACTTTAAATTAAAGTTCATATGTCACTGCGAATCTAAACTCAGAATGAAAGAGATATTTGAATCTTTACCATTTTACTTGCTTATTGGGTAGAAATTGCCGTGGCGGCTTACTTTTCGGGTAATTTTGTGAATGGCGCAGCACTGTGGCAGTCGAAGCCCAACTCGGCAACTTGCGTCGTGCATGTACATCGAAATTTAAAATCGCTATATCCCTTCGATTCCTACTGTTCCCGATGATGCCGTTTATGTAACTTTGAGCTCTGGAATCAATGTTGAACATTCATACATGCATGAGAAACTTGTAAAAATTTTGAAATGAGTCTTCAGATTGTTGTGCCCATTTTTCTCAGAGCCGTGACTGCAGGCGTCATCTTCTTCCATACAGCTGCTCCGTTTGAATTTTACCATGTAGAACCAATTAAGTTAGTTGCGCAGTGTCGCTGTTTGCATTGTTCTGAAGGCAGTCACGCCCGAAGCTGCACGCCGTTCTTTTCGCTGTTGGTTCAACAAACGTGCAATCTGCTGCCGTGCTATTGCGCTTGCATTGCTTGTCAGCGTCTATTGTGTTTAGCAATTTTTTTTCCATTTCGTAAGGCACATACTCACCGGTACACGTTGAGCCCTTAGAGGACAAGCCTCGTTATTAATATTTGAAAAAGTTTTCTCTGGGTAAATGCACACTACTTATTTGTTTGGAATTGATAGGTGTTACGATTAGAGGACTCAGTTTCGCTAATTCTGTGTAACCGGGACTATAGCCAATTGCTGCATTACTCGCTATACTGCCTTGTTACTTCAGGTCGGCGCCTCCCTCAGACAGGTCAGGCAAGGTGTATGGTAGCGTAGTTCTTGTATAGGAAGTGGGTTCAGTGCAGTCCTGAGGGTTCGGTAAAGCAGTCTGAGATGGAGGTCCAGGTGCATAGTGTGTACATTACCTCGTTGTGATTTGAATTTGGGAAAAATCTTATTTTATGTATCGAATTAGGAGACGAGTTCAGTGAAGGCACAAAGGAACTTTCCAATATTCAGTATCTCCGACAAATACATGAATTACTGTGCTAGTATGCAGTGTATGGGCTTCTTTAGGAACGAGTCCTTCTCCAGTCAACGGGATTCATCTTCTGCATCGTATATGTTAACCCTGGATGGGGTAGCGCGTTGGAGTATTATTCAGTGTTGCGTAGTCAGCCGGAGTCGGAGACTCTGAAAAACCACTTTACAAAATCTGCATAATACATTATGCTCGTCCTTCCGTTAGTACGACTGTGACGCTTTCATCATTAATGTTGGTGTAGGTTTTTAGCATTCTGGAGGATAAAAAATCATTGATGAATTATAAATACATGAAAAAATAAGGTCCTAGATGGGATTATAATGCTGCCAAATATCATTTTTAGCGTGAAAAATAGTCACTTTAGCTTTGGTAAAAAACAGTCAGACGAAATTATTGGTCATGTTAAATGCTAATTGTGTCAAGGAGTCTGGAAAACTAGAGGGCCAGGAGTTGAAAAATCTGGAATGTCAGGAGTCGGACTTGGACTAGAACTATCGGACTCCGACACCCTGGTATAGTTCCAGAATAGGCCTAAGTCACTGAAAGAAAAAATACGATAGTTTGCTTTCGCTCGGGTTAATTCTCAGGATTAGCCTACTTTTCTCTAAAAATCCGCCTTGTTATTTTTTTATTCTTTTTTGTTGTGCTGTTGGGTGGTTTAGAAATAATTCTGTTCATGTTGGTTATTTTTTCACTGCCTCTGGTACTGAACATTCAAGGGCTAGTATTTTAATAGGCTTTGGTAAGTCGAAGTCATCATAAATTCTGAACGAAATCCAAATAATTCCGTTTGGAAGGAAGTCTTGTTGGTGACTCGAGCTTGAAATTGACAGTCTTCTAGTTCTCTAGCGTCCTATTCCATGCAGACCTCTCCCACAGGTCAGCTTCACTAACTACCTCTAGAATTTACTATCAGTAGCGATCGCATCGTTTATATGAGCAGCAGTTGGCGGTCTTTAATACGATGATGGCAGGGCGCTGGCCAGCAGGAGTCACGAGCTCTGCGCCGTCGTGGCGAATCCCAACACAAAAACTGTGGACCTCAGGACAGGTGCAGAATACCTGTCTAGTGCTCACCATGGAAACCCGTTCTTTAAGGTAGCATTATAAATTACTAATACTTATCCTACGGTAAAATGAAAGAAGACACAAACGACGGCGTCATCTATACTTCTGCTTGTCCTCCCGTTAGTTAGTTACTTCGTGCGACCGTGACGATTTCATCACTAAGGCTGATATATATTTTAGCAACTCAGAATAAAGACTCATGGTGTCGTACCAAACTCAGATGTTCACCCGCTGCGTGGGCAGTAGAGTGTGGGTCATAATGAACTTGTGACTAGTCTTCGGTGAGTGCAGTATAGGATTTTACCCATCGAGGGGCATGTGGTGATCGATGCACCAGAAGGCTATAGCTTAGCTAGGTCATACAGGAGTAGCGCGCCCTAGGGAGATCCCCAAGGGTTACTTTAGCTTGGCTTTTGGGACGTCTGTCATTCGCGTCCACTTTGCCTCCGTCTATTTTCTACTCTCTCTCACAATAGTTGTTGATTTTGCTAATCCTCTTCTTTCCCATCTCATCTTACTGTTCCCATGTATGGTGATCCTGCGTGAAAACACTGTTGTGCTTGAGTTTTATATCGATACTAGTGTCCCGTGCCGTCATTATAAATGACGGCAAAAAATTAACACTTCACCAGAACCCCCGACGTCTCTTGTGCTTGTTACTCTTTAGATGGCTTCTTGAATGTAAATTCAGCATT
>LQNS02000137.1:25105369-25122931 GCA_001587735.2 Parhyale hawaiensis | reverse complement strand
AGCATCATTGACATATTTGGTTGGTGACAATCCGTTCATGGGGATCCGGTCATTTCTGCTCCACTCCTGACTGCACGGTCAGTAGACGATTCCAACCACAGAGCAGAGTTCTTTTTCTTCTTGTTGTTATAATTATTGTTGTTTATTTGTTTGATTGTTTGTTCGGTTTTTTGTTCCCTCTGTTGGGAGATAGAAATACCCCATTAATTCCTAACTTCGCGCATCTGCATTATTTTGCCATATCTCATAAATTCAACTTTGATATGAACTCATCATTTTAAAACATCAGTATTTAGCTGACAGTTACGTTACAAAATGTGAATTTCAGCATTTAACCAGGTCAATGATGCTTGCGTCTCAGACACTTGCCCCACACAGCGAAGTTTTCAACTAATAGTTATCGCATCCCCTCCTCGAAAACGCTTATAGTATGGGACATTATAGACTGCTTTAAGATTTGTTTTTAGAAGTTAGAACAATGTCTCTAAATCGCCAAACAATAAAATTGGCTCTAATATGCAAGATTGTCTCAATTGCAAACAATGCACTTGGCTCTAATTAAAAAAAAAAACCTTTACGACGATACTTAAATTTTCACATACAACGCTGTTTGCACAGATGCCTAGCGGAGCTAGATTCACAACCCGAACGTCACTGATTCCTCTCTCAAACTGACCAACCTCGTTTCTAAATGCTTGGCCTATATCATTCTGTCTTGCTAGCTTTCATTGGCCGGCTGAGGGCTTCAGAGAACCAATACCCGCTGGTCTCTTTTCCGTCGCAAATTTTCTTTTCTGATATTGGCTGTCGCATCTTTGAGTCCACGTGGACCTTTATTCTCATGCCTTGAAGTAACATCATCCTACACTCCGTTAGAAGCAATAAATTTTGGAGACAAGCGAAATGGCCTGGTCTATATGGCCAACTGGCTAGAATTTCGCTGTGGTTGTCGTTTCCTGCTAGCAGCATTAGTCCACTGCGCTCTACGGCCCACTCGAAGTATTGGCAGTGTTTAAGCCAGAATCTATGCATCATAGCTTCAAAAACTCCCATTCAATAAATAATGTTTCCCGGAAAGCTAAAAAAAAATAATCCTGTATATTAATAATTAGTCTCCTTAATTACCTTAATTTTATTATATCCCAGAATTTTGCGTATATTGATATTTATTTAAGTTAATAACGTTTGATTTTCCAACATCCTAACCATATCGTAACATGTATTGTACGTGAAGTTCACTGATGATTATGCTTGACATTTATTTTCAAAACCGTTGATGATGCAGCTGCGCCTGCCCTTTCGTTACGGATGATGTAGTTACCAGTATGCAACCAATGGCTGACATGCATTACGGCTATTGCATGAATTTACTTACTTCTCGCAATGCCGCGCGGTGCTGTCAAACTCAAATTTGAGTATATAGTAAATGTTAACCTAGTTGTACTCGCCAGTAATAATGTAGACAGTTGGCTGTAGACGGAACCCATTTCCAGAGAAAGACCGAGGCCCAAGTTCCGGCCTGTTCCGAGCTATCGCCACTGCGGAATCGGTTGGACCAAATCCGTCTTCGACGCCCACAGGGGCATATTGTGGCGGGCCCTTTCCCTGCCACAATATGTTTGGGCGTCAAACACCCAAGGGTCCCGAGTGCCTTCTCCGCTGGGGATGTTGCATCTGGCCGGAGTTCCTGCCATCGAGGCTAGTTTTGTAAAGTTATGTAGGTTCTCTATTTTTCCCTTTCTGTTCCTCGAAGTGGGCTGTTGATCGATACAGCCGACCTAGTTCGTGGGACTTCTCTACTCTCTATCGTGCAGAAGGCCTCGAATGAGGCCGTCCACCCGAGTGTCTTTCTCTATTCTTTGCGCCTTTTTCCCGCCAGTAGTCGCGCACTGAGCCAATCGAGATTTTCCGGCAGGAATGCTGAGATAAAATATTCCTACTGAGCTATGTAGAAAGACCGAGTCTGCACCGTACGGATCACTCATCGAGTGGATACGGTGTTAAAACTATGACTACAATAATAATGATCCGTCTCCGACTCCTAGATCTAGCTAATATCCGACTTCGACTCCTTGGACCACAGAAATATGTGACACCTACCGATTCCACTGCACTCAAAGTTCCAGCTATCATTCTGCGTACACCATCTACTCGGTATTCAGTCTTCACACCTTGCAATGACCAATCCCATTACCACCGCATGCTGTCGTGTCCTGGTGTCATTGTCTTCCGCCACCGAGTGTTCATCACCAGCGCTAATTATCTTCCAAACATCGGCACGTCCGATGAGCTTTCGAGCGTAGGAGAGAGTTGGTAGCTGGAAGACCATTTATGGATGTGCAGGAGAGGCCATAACAGGATTGCAGGAGCTCACTGCGGCCATATATGGCCACGTCTGCTGCTTTTTGCCACTCAGAGATTACTGACCACGCCGTTAGTGACGTCAGCGGTCTGGGTGTTTATTTAGAGAACAAATATTCACTTAGTGAGTGCTCTTGAGTAAATGTTATTTACCTAGTTGAACTTGAATCTTGTGCCGTCTGCGATTATTTTCAATAATGTATCGCCGCTTTGTGTTTTTTTTTTGTATCGAGCAGGGCGCAGGCTAACTATACGTTGCTCGACTAGAAGAACTTCACGTATCTGCTTCTGATTGGTATTTGAATTGCATACTACACATAGGCCAATATATTTTGTACAAAGTAATTAATACATTTTACCATGCTGCAGAAAAGCTGTTGATCACAGATGCATGTTTGCTTGTGAACTTCCTTTTTTCCAACGTTATTGCAAAAGAAAAACACTGCATGGAATTAAATAACTTTCTTTTCTTTTCAGATATGGCTGTGGAGATGCTACTAGGTGCACGGAACGTCTCCACCATGAGGTGATCGCAAGTGAACTCGTTTTTCTCTTCCTACCCCCCGACGGACGAATTTCCTCTTGAGTCCGTCTCTTTATCTGTTCTGCCTCTTCTTCCAATCATACCGCTTCCATCATGCCGACCCTTGCTTCTCCTCTGATCCCTTCCTCCACATCCCCTTTGAAAACTCTTCCTCGTGACGTCCCTCATCGGGGACACTTGGGTGGATCGTGGGATCACCTCGGCGACTCGGGAGACTTGGAAAAAGTTCGACAGACCCAGCTGGGAGGATCCTGGGATCAGCTCACCTCCTCGAAATGCCCACCTCCTCTTACAGTTAATTTTGCACAAAGCCACGAATTGGGTCCTATCTACAATCAGTACCCCGAAGAAGAAATACAGTCGCCAACGGTAAACGATTCTCAAGCTTCTTTTAGTTACAGTGACCTCCAGTCTCCAGGGATCGCCAATCTTCACCGTATGTACGACTTGCAATCTCCTTCCTACCAGATGGGTACCCCAGCTTACAGCTACCCTGCTATCGGGTCTCCGTTTGCTAACTCGGCTCGGTCAACTTACTTCACATACGACCATCCGTCGCAACAAGTGTACTCTGATCGAGAGAATGTGTATTCTTCATCCTGCAATTCCTCATCTAATCTGAATCCAGTGTCGCCAGGATTAATGCTGCCCTCCTCGCCTTGTTTCAACATTGCGCAGTCTGCTGAAGTCTATCCCCAGTCCCCGCAATTTTCGTTTCTTCAGAGTCCGACAGAAAGCCAACCTTCTCATGAGGCGAACCAAACTACTGCGTTTCCTTACCCTGACTCCACATCGTCTCATACCGGCCCCATGAAGAGCATCGACAGTCTTCTTATGCACACTCTTGGCCGTAGCCCAAAAAAGAAGAAGGGATTCTGGGGTTCTTCGTTTTTAGGTTCGGCTCTTACGAACGGCAAAGTGCCCGTCAGTGTCGACATGACCTCACCGAGAGACTCTATGGTGGGGGCTAAGGGTCTACTTAATGAACCTGGTCAGAACAACTGCTTCCTCAACAGCGCCGTTCAGGTATGTATATGTGCTGCTTATATCCAGTATAGTCTACTTTCCTGTGGTAACGTTTTGTACGCGTTTAATAAATATTTTATATAATTTGTCATTGAACTTGTTCTGCTGCAAACTTACTTTATGCAAGCCATTATTGAAACACACTCAAGATGGTTTCCCTAACCCTTGCCGAACAGAAGGGAGCACCATTGTTTTGAAATGTACTGGCAAAAAGAGGTAAGTTATTCTAATTAATGAATTTGACAAGTTTACTTCTTTGGACAGTTGAAAGTTGTGAGCAAATATTCAGAGCAGATTTAACCCTTCAAGTTATTTTCTCGGAATAATAACCCCATTTCGAGCAATGCGTGTGTGGTACACCGTGAGTCATGGGTTAAATGTACGCTATTTATGGAATGAAAAATGCCACTTAAGGAACTTCCAACATGGGTAGTATTGGAGCCCTTCGGTCGATTGTAGAACGTTTATAGCTGCTTTACTACAATGTGCTGGCCGTACTAAAGCAAGTAGGAAATTAAATACCGGCATTGTTCTTTAAGCGTCACACTACATAGTTCTTTTAGCGTGACAGTGCATAGTTCTTTAAGCGTGACATTGTATAGTTGTTTTTGCGTGACTGTGCGTAGTTCTTTAAGCGTGAAACTACATAGTTCTTTAAGCGTGACACTACATATATCGTTCTTTTAGTGTGACAGGGCATAGTTCTTTAAGCGTGACAGTGCATAGTTGTTTTAGTGTGACAGTGCATATTTAGTTCTTTTAGCGCGACTGTACATATATAGTTCTTTTAGCGTGACAGTACATAGTTCTCTTAGCGTGACATGACGTAGTTCTCTTAGCGTGACAGTACATAGTTTTCTTAGCGTGAAAATACATAGTTCTGTTAGCGTGACAAGACATTGTTCTCTTAGCGTGACAATCCATAGTTCTGTTAGCGTGACAAGACATTGTTCTCTTAGCGTGAGAAAAGATTGTTCTCTTAGCGTGACACTACATAAATGACGTAGCCGTATCAACTCCTCCCATACCGCTCTGTAACTTTACATGCTAATTCTAACAAAGCGCAGGTCTCCGTCATGGTAGATGAAGACGTTTAATTTCTCTCAGGACCACCCATCGCAATACTCCATTTTATTGTTGCTGAGTCAGCAGCTTTTGTTGCATTTGCATGGCACAGCCTTGACCCCTGAGCCTCTCTGCTCTGATCCCATTCTTTAGAACTAAGCTGCGGAGATATTGTTCTCGCGTACAATAGAAATGGTAGCTTAAATATCACGAAATGTCTAAAAGCTCTACGTTGGCACTTTTTTCATTGATAAGGTGATGTTTTTTTTTTGTCAATTGAGTTCTTTTACTCCATTTCCTAAGATTATTGTTCACTGTCTTCCCTGCACTGGTAAGCAGTTTAGAGTGAAGTCTGAGGTAGCGTGTAATGTACACTGTGCAGTCAAATCATCATTGCTAATCTGACGTAGCGCTTCTTGAGTACTAAGAAGGGGTCGTATATCGCAATATTTCTTAGGAAATTCATACCGCGGTACGGAAGTAAATGTACTGCAGGAACAGCATGACATCCTTGACAGGAGCCATAGTAGGGGGGGGGGGCTGAAGGAGAGCCGCCTTCCACTGCTTCTGTTGGTGCCCTTTGTGGCCATTGCCTTACATTTTTACGGCATTTTTTTTGTGCCTCTCTCAGCTGGATAAGATTAAGTTTGTCTTGCGTTGGTGAACCATCTCATTTCAGGTGATGGGGCCTCTAAAAAAAACTTCTCAGAATATTACGTAATCAATTAGTTGTTTTGGTTTTTATTGTTAAGTTGACGATACTACTGATTCGATTAGTCATTATTTTTATTGTTGCGTTGAGCTGGCACTATTTGTCTCCAATTAACGTAGAGAAAAGAAACGAGACCTTAATATTGTTTAGCTAGCCCAATTGTATGGGTGGCAGCGTTATCGTACGATATTGTCGGAAGTGAACATAAATCCTTCTGCAGAATACCAAATAAGTGCTACCTTCCACTGCAGATCACACCCCAACCAGCGTGTGTCGATATGTCAATGTTAGACGAGTTGAACGTTTCAGCATTCAAAGAAGGACGATCCCTTCCAGTGCGATGGCAAGCATGACAAAGCAAGCGTGTTATCCCTGATTCTAATTTACATTAGTAATGGATCAAATCTGATTGTTTTATTTAGTGCTTCTGGTCTGGTATCATTAGATCCGTGACGCTGTGTAAAGGTTTAGGTGCTTTGCAGCTCTCCGCTGGTGACTCACGTGCCTGGCTGCTCGCCCGCTTTGGATTTTATCGTTTCGCTGGACACTTTTTTTTTATTTCGGAAATGCCATCGGCATTCGTAGCGCACCTTCGTACTTTGCTGCACCCTCACGTCTGTGCTTGTCGGTCCTCACCCTGTCCCTCCTCCTCCCTCCCTGCCGCCTCGTCTCAGTATCTCCTCGTTCTCCCCCTCCCACCCAACCTCCCTTCTTTCTTCATCTTTCTCATTCGTTTCCCATCTAATAGACTGGACCGGTTACTTGACTCTTTCAGGATTTTTTATTCAAAATTATATTTCAGTTTGATAGACGTAGTCTGCTGGTCGGTACACTACACTTAGTCCGTAACGGGCTTAAAGACTTGGGCAAATTACGAGCGCGTAGAATCCACAACTCGTGGAAAATGTCCCAATACCACGATGGAGTTTATCTCTCCTAAATTTGAAATAATAATATTACACTTTTTCACCAGTCCTAATTAGTTTGAAACTTGAATTCCCCCCCCCCATCACCTTCTCTGCCCCCGCACCCGCCCCTTACCTTGCACCAGATTCCCCTTTGACCCCAGACGGCGGCGCGACCTCGCTTGTGCCTGCCCGCCGCCGCTTAGCGTTTTTCCCTTCGCCGTCCGTACCCAGAAGCTGCTGTGAATGGCACTCTGCTCTTCCGGTAGCGGCCGAGCTGTACGGTGTACTGCGGCTCTTACTCTGACCTGATGGAGATGTTTATTTGGAAGCTCTGGAAATCCGTTCCTGGCAAGTGACACCAAAAACAGAACTGAAAATGGAAAAGTACTACCGTTAGCTCAAAAAGTGTTTTAGTTAACGAAAAAGTGCAAATGTGTATCACAAAGTAGAAGAGTGTGTCAGTTGTTGTCGAACAGCTGTGTATAACCGTAATTAGAAATTCACTGAAGCTGATGAACTCCGTATCTATTGGATGGAATCTATGCAAAACCTTATCATAAAAACTTAATACCATCATGTCATGATGAAAAAATAAGGTGCCTGTGAAATTCGCCGCTGTAAACTTTTCAAGTCTGTGGAAATTTGGATCCAAAGAAGTTGTAAAGTCCCTTCATGTCCACACTCCTATAGGAGTCGATGGTTGTCTCAGGTGCACAAGTTTGTACGGTATGCCTTCTATATTAACGAAAGTCTTTTTTTTTTCAAGTAAGTTTGTTAATTACTCTTATGTAGATCAGTTCTGTAGATTATTTGACCACTTTGCTTCCTTCCGTTTCTGTACGCCTACTTATCAGTTTCTGTTCCATTTATCTCCTTTCCCGACTTGCTGTTAAACGCATGGCGTTAAACGCATGGCACTTGTTTGGCCTTCGGACAAAGTCCAAGTGACGTTTCTCTCATCACCTCAAGTGTGTGGAGTATCGATGCAGGAGGTCTACTGTTTGGTCGCAGTTAGCGGCCAAAGCGAGAACCAGCAGCGAATTATTCCGCAGTAGGAACACTCGCGTGCTTGGAGTCCTTTTTTCTATCGACAAACTGTGCGTCCCTGATTTATCTCCTTCCTCAGGTCCCCTTTGTTGTGGAAACGGAGGCTTAAACTTACTGTTCAATATATAATATTGACAACAATATTAATAATTAGATCATTTGGCAGTGAAATAAGGATATGTCTGCAGATGATACTGTACACCATATATTACCATTGCGGGATCCATCTACTGTGGAACAGTAACACCACCGCCTAGCTTCTGTGTCTTCGCAATGTCGTGTTTGGTAGTAGACGAGATATTTTAATGACAATGTTGTCCGTGGGTTCACGAACGATCGTAGTTAGGATAGCTCCATTAATGAATCTTTACTTAGAAGAAGTCGTACTGCATTCACTATTTCAGGACTAGTTTAGTGTGCCTGAACGCTCCGTTGTCGACTGCGTTCACCGATACCATCAGACTTTGGTCATTTTTTTTTTTTGCTGCAATCGTTACTGCCATTTGTACTGCCCACAGTTATTTGTGCTCCTCGCAGTTGCCTTCAACGCGTTTTTTTTTTTTGTCTTTGCTGCCGTATCTCCGACATCTCGCCATGAGTCTCCTTTTCCTCTCTCATTCCAGCCACACCCCATCCGACCCTCGCTGCCACGCGGCGTGACTGCTGGGCCCATTCTGCGCCGTGCGCCCCCCACCCTTCCTACCCGCCTTCTTTGGATCTCCTTACATTAGTTTGAATTCTTTAGTACGGTGCTGCCACTGAGTTTGTTCTCGCCTCCATAGGAATGCATTCTTTAACTGGGAAAAGTTAAGGTCGAACGAGCAGAAGAGTGCAAGAAGTGTCCCAAAACAGGCACGACTTCTTCTGCCCGCTCCTGAAGCACGGGAAGTGAAGCCTACGTATGCTCACTGGTACACGAGAGCAAGCGCTTCATTCAAGTGTGCACTATTTTCCGATTGACTAGTCCGCTTTGAAGCATGCAGTATTAATGAGTCGGTGATGGGCAGACTAGTATTTTTGTATTTCGTAGTAGCTTTCATTGCTTCTGCTTTTTTCATTCCAGTTCACGCAGTGAAGGCATCAGGCATCAAATGTATTCTCACCAGGTTGATATGAAACTTCTCTCCCCTCTAAGATTTGTTTTTCGTCTATGACGTGCATATCTACTACGCTTTTCCTTTATCATAGTTTCATTCATTTTTATGAATGTCGTGACGTAATCTGGGAAGCGTTATTTTGTGTGAGAAACAAATTGGTGTAGTTCTTCAGCTTTGTTTTTTTCGACTGAGCTGCAGAAAGTGGTGCCTGTTGCCGAATACTGAACTGTAACATTCCGCCTGTCGTACATGGGCGCTTGAATGGCGCCAACACGTATTTAGTGTTCTCGTGTACACATACCATCAATAGGTGACTGCCTGATGACTACAAACCCTCACGACTCAAATGAAACTGCAGTTGAGTACAATACAACTAATGAAAAGATGAATTTTTTGTTGAAGAAATTATTGTATCATCGGAGCTTTGCGAAATTAATGAATATCTACTAGTACCATCCTCTGATCAAAGTTTGCCAAAAGCTCATCCTGGTGTCCAGACACATTTTCTGTAGCCCTCGGATCCATAGCAGGTCGCAAGTGTCTCACCTGTTGAGCCACGGCCCAGGTCTCGCTCATTACTCAAATTATCCCGTCCGGGCTCCAGCCACAAATCAACTGATGTTTTCCCTTTCGGGCAAACCGCCGCTCACACCAGGTCGTTATTTTCAATTTTCGCGAGCGTTCGCCGTTCTCATTTAGCGACGAAGGAGACCCACGTGTCCTCTTCGATTGCTTGCCCTTATGCATGTCCCTGGGGCGTGGTGGCAGTCGTGGCCTGTGATGAACTACTCGAGTGTTCATAAGATGGATAATTTAGTGTCGTGGTCTGCGTATTTCGGAGCCCTGGTATTCGGTACCGCCGTACTGTCGGCCTTATTAAGTGCTCTCGCCCGTCCCTGGGCGGCGGCTGGTTAACAAACCTCTCCGCAAAACATCAGGAATTTTATCGTATTTGGAAAACATGAAAGTCTGGTTATATAAAGTTGCAGGATGTGCTTGTTGAAGCTCGAAATGATTTGCTAGTGGTTGTTCAATCTGAATTCAAGTTTCAATTGTTTAATTTTGTGTAGAACTATTCGAGCGCAGCAGCGTAACCTCCTGCTGCACTAATTGGGCTGATATTTTGTCTCGGAGGAGCTGCATCTTGATTGCGTGTATCTTCTGTAAGGCAGCAGAGCTGCGGTGCCCAAAAGAAGTCGCTATGCTGGCCTGGTGTCAAACACCAGCAGTGCGCATCAGTTTGCGATATGCGTCGCATGTAGTGAATTGGAGCGAAGAAAGTGCCTCTGTTGCTCTTACGTTCACACCGGCATCACTGAGATAAGTCAGGTGTGCTGTAGATCAGCACGCCTTACCGTGCACTGTGCCCGCGAATCAATTAATACAATATAATAAACACCGGGGTCACGATCTTAATCAAACAGCCGAAAAATCGGCCAGGTTGCAGATTTTGTAATTATGTTGCGTTTTGATGGAAATCGATATGATGAATCGAAGATCCTGCCGGTGGCACGTTTGATGTGCGCAGTTGAACTAGGAATAACTGTGGAAAGATTCTAGGGCCATAAATGCAACAGTGCAGATTTTACGTGTTTTCGCATCGGATGAAGACAGCTCCAAGCACAGGGAAAGTCTTTGACAGATTGAAATTCGGCCTGTGTTTCATTGAGCTGTCATAAGTACATTTCGAGAGGATCCTAGCTGCCAGGAAGTCACTACCACGGATAAAGTCAGTGAACAGCTATCATTCACTTTTTCCGCCATTCATTTTTCACGGAGGGCTTCACTATTGACGTGTCAAGGGGCGTACACGAAAAGGCCGAAACATGAAGATGAGCTGATAAACCTTGCGATATTCAGCAGGGTTGCATTTTAGTGTACCGTACATGTCGAACACTGCGTGCACCGAATCCTCGCAGTGAACGCAACTTTTCCAGTATCGTAACTCATTTGAAGATCCACGCATAACTCAAATACGCATTGTATTTACTATGCACATCAACTACGGAATAGCTACGGTGGCACTGGGAATTGTACACTGCGCTGTAATTGCGCGGACCAACACCCTGAGTGTCGGTCACTTATTAAAACGCTGGTTATGTTTGTGGTTGGTCTCGCATTGTCCATGATAAATAAGTTCTTAGTGGGAGCAAATACTCGTGCAGTTTAGACTATTCTAAGATAGTTTCCCCTAACCATTCTCCATTACAAAGTGATGATGTGAGAAAGAGAGGCTATCAGGAACTAAAATGCCTCGTGGCGTAAGACCATCTCCCGAGGACGCAAATTCAACGCCGTGTTTTTTTTTATGATCAACTAATCTTAGTTTCTCCTATGGATGCCGTGTCCAACAAGGTTAGGACACAGCCCCCCCCTCTCCGAGGGTTACTTTCTTAATAATAACATAAGAAATACAGAACGCCTCTTGGAGGCAAATTCAACTCTGTCATTTTTGATAGGGCAGCTAATCCTGTTTTTTTTTGGTACGGGTGACATCTAGGTCAACCCACCAAACTCTTTGCAAGAAATTATGAACATTGCTCAACTTCTTCTACCTGTTTTTAGGTGGACAGACATATAGATACATATATACGGTGTACTTAAACGTTCAACGAAAACATTATCACTTTTCTCACTTCGTTCGCGGGCGATAATAATAAATCAATTTCAGTCAACATGAAATTATTCTAATAAATGAAAATTGCACCATACTGATGAACGAGTGTCAACACCCGGTGCACCAGTGCTGGACACCCGGTGCACCAGTGCCGGACACCCGGTGCACCAGTGCTGGACACCCGGTGCACCAGTGCTGGACACCCGGTGCACCAGTGCCGGACACCCGGTGCACCAGTGCCGGACACCCGGTGCACCAGTGCCGGACACCCGGTGCACCAGTGCCGGACACCCGGTGCACCAGTGCCGGACACCCGGTGCACCAGTGCTGGACACCCGGTGCACCAGTGCTGGACACCCGGTGCACCAGTGCTGGACACCCGGTGCACCAGTGCTGGACACCCGGTGCACCAGTGCTGGTCGCCGCATTTCTACTCCGCAGTAGCGAGATGAATATAATCCTCTCACTGCTCGTATCACTGCAGCCGCACGAGCACGTGCTGCGTCAGCTACGGCCTCCCACTGTCGCATTCTTGACAGTTTAATGGATCAATTAAACTTGCTGTGTGACTGCATAACTGCAGTAAACAAGCGCTGTTAGCGAGACACCATTGCAACAGCAGTCAGTGCGTGCAGGCGAGACACTGGCCGGTGCAGGGCGTGCTCTGCTCTCTTTCCA
Source organism: Parhyale hawaiensis (assembly GCA_001587735.2). Taxonomy (NCBI): domain Eukaryota; kingdom Metazoa; phylum Arthropoda; class Malacostraca; order Amphipoda; family Hyalidae; genus Parhyale; species Parhyale hawaiensis. The sequence continues at coordinate 25,110,876 of LQNS02000137.1, read as the reverse complement.
TTTCTGTGATTGACTTGAGCCTCATTGATCACTTCAGCGACACCTAAGCTTTGGGACCTCTTTTTCCGCGCCTACTTTGCTGTTTTATAGTTCCATACTGTTATGGGCTAAACGATGTCTTTTTTTTTGTTCTTTCTCTTCTCAAAACTTGCTGTACCCATGCGCGTTGACCCAGTATCAGAACACCCTCGAGCATGGGCTCCACGTCTGTCTCGTCATGCTACGTGTCCCTTCTTACTTCCTCTCTTTGGATCACAATCTACGCTGTGTGTAGGGATGTTTCAACTGGAGGTATAAGAAAAAATAAAACTATGACTTTTCATTCACCTGGTGATGAGAAGTTATTGACTGCGTCGTAGGGTCCAGTGAAACGTATACCTAATCTCAACGGTTCCATTCGCGGTACCAACTAACAGCAGTGTACTAAATCAGTTCCAAACTGTACTGATATCCATTGCAGCATTCTCTTCTCTTCGTCTATGCTCCGAAGTTATCATTGCAACAAAGGCGATGACACTTCTGCAATTACGTCATTGTCACGAGGCTCGTTACTTTTCATTCACCTCTCTTGAGCAACCATCGTTGCCTCATTACATCCATGTAAAAGTCATGCGTCACTGTGAGTTATCTGTAAACGAAGTGAAAGGAAGATTAACGTACTCTTTAGAAAATGCAATATACAGCAAACCCTCAAGTATTTGTGGTTACGCTCCCGACCCATTCCTATTCAGCGAATTTCTGCTTTATATTTCTATCCTCGTAAAGAGAAACGAAAATTTGTATTTTGATAACTTGCAACCTCCCTGAAGAGTCTGTTTTGGCTACTAGTATTGATATTCTTTCTTATGCTCATTGTGACTCGATTCCTAACTGTGAATGGGCATTTGGTTCGTGCGTTGTTAAATATCTAACCAATCTAATCAGCACAACTGCAATGTATGCTGTACACTAGCTCTTCACTATAGTCCAGGGAAGCACTGTGTACTTTCACTACACTTTGGAAAAGACTGCAGGAAGCTCAACATGGCGGGTGCAACCAATCCTCGGAGGGGGTGTCCAGCAGCGGTGGACACCCCACTCAGCGGTCAGCGGTGTGGTGCTGAGTACCCCACTTGTTGAAATTGGTGCAGGGATCGCCCTTTCTGTTCTCTGCCAGAATTATTAAAAAAATCTAAAGCACCTAGGAACAGGGACGCGTTACGAAAAAGACGCAATAAACGAGTGTGTACTGTATTTTTAAGTACTTTGATAGTGAACATATTTAAGCATCACGATATTACTGCAATCTGCCCTTGAAGTCGACGGTAACAAGTGATAATGAACTAGCGGTCGTTATACGGCTGCCGAAAAATTATGTGCCCCAGCTAACCAGCTTAGCCAGCCTGGCCAAAGTGGGCCGTGTGAGGAAGTGCGTGCTTTTTCATTTTCTTAATTCGTCCCTCCCAATGTAATGAATTTTTACTAACTCATGACATGAAATATGAAATGTTCTAAGTATATTTGTTTCATTTCTAGAGGCACTTGTTCAATTTAAACATGCATGCACAGATTTCTTTTAAAGAAATTCTTACTAAATTTACTCTGGCAAATGTGGTATGCACTGGTCAAGGAAAAAATTAGGCGTCCTGTAAGCTATAGCGCTCGTGCCTTGCGTGGGTCTGCGGTGCAGCTATGGTAATTTGGTGTCTAGCTCATTTATGTCGCTGTTATTATACCCCAATACAAGCTTTAGTTGCTTCATATTAAACGGTGTCCCTCGTACAGTTTGGTATACCGCAGTGTGGGATTTAATTGTAGCCCTCGATCATGGCGGTAAATTTGATTGTAGCCCTCGATCATGGTGGTAAATTTGATTGTAGCCCTCGATCATGGTGGTAAATTTGATTGTAGCCCTCGATCATGGTGGTAAATTTGATTGTAGCCCTCGATAATGGTGGTAAATTTGATTGTAGCCCTCGATCATGGTGGTAAATTTGATTGTAGCTCTCGATCATGGTGGTAAATTTGATTGTAGCCCTCGATCATGGTGGTAAATTTCATTGTAGCCCTCGATCATGGTGGTAAATTTCATTGTAGCCCTCGATCATGGTAGTAAATTTGATTGTAGCCCTCGATCATGGTGGTAAATTTCATTGTAGCCCTCGATCATGGTGGTAAAGAATATACGGGCGCAGCTTGAATCTGCTCGACGTATTGTTAAGATGTTATCCATTGCGTTATTTTTGTGCTTAAGTAAAGCAATGACTGAGAATTGGGTATTATTGCAGTTTAACGTCATTAAAAAAAGGTCTTTTTTTCTTATGCAGTGTATGTGACCTGTATAATCCAAATTTGAAGTCCGTTTTTTCGGTCGCTCCTAGTTTTTGAGTATAGGAAAAAACAAAATAGGATAAAAATGCGTATAATAGCTTACAACAATGGGGGATTCATGGGAAACTGTTTTTTTTTGGGGGGGGAGGAAGCACGGGCGGTAATAAGGTATAAGTCTAGGGTCAAAAACCCTCTTGTTTTTAGGGAAAAGCCGTAAAATAGGGTAAAAATGCCTCTAAAAATCCATAGGTCCGCTCAAAAAACCTGACGGTGCAATCACCAATGACCTAAGAGACAAAGCCACAGTCTTGAACGACTATTTCACCTCTGTATTTACTGTTGAAAATGTTGCGAATATCNTGAGTCCCACTTGTTGAAATTGGTGCAGGAATCGCCCTTACTATGCTCTGCCAGAATTATTAAAAAAATCTAAAGCAACTAGGAACAGGGACGCGTTACGAAAAAGACGCAATAAAGGAGTGTGTACTGCATTTTTAAGTACTTTGATAGTGAACATATTTACGCATCACAATACTACTGCAATCTGCCTTTGAAGTCGACGGTAACAAGTGATAATGAACTGGCGGTCGTTATACGGCTGCCGAAAAATTATGTGCCCCAGCTAACCAGCTTAGCCAGCCTGGCCAAAGTGGGCCATGTGAGGAAGTGCGTGCATTTTCATTTTCTTAATTCGTCCCTCCCAATGTAATGAATTTTTTTCTAACTCATGAAATGAAATATGAAATGTTCTAAGTATATTTGTTTCATTTCTAGAGGCACTTGTTCAATTTAAACATGCATGCACAGATTTCTTTTAAGGAAATTTCTTACTAAATTTACTCTGGCAAATGTGGTATGCACTGGTCAAGGAAAAATTAGGCGTCCTGTAAGCTATATCGCTCGTTCGCTGCGTGGGTCTGCGGTGCAGCTATGGTAATTTGGTGTCTAGCTCATTTATGTCGCTGTTATTATACCCCAATACAAGCTTTAGTTGCTTCATATTATACGGTGTCCTTCGTACAGTTTGGTATACCGCAGTGTGGGATTTGATTGTAGCCCTCGATCATGGCGGTAAATTTGATTGTAGCCCTCGATCATGATCGTAATTTGATTGTAGCCCTCGATCATGGTGGTAAATTTGATTGTAGCCCTCGATCATTGTGGTAAATTTGATTGTAGCCCTCGATCATGGTGGTAAATTTGATTGTAGCTCTCGATCATGTTGATAAAGAATATACGGGCACATCTTGAATCTGCTCGACGTATTGTTAAGATGTTATCCATTGCGTTACTTCTGTGCTTAAGTAAAGCAATGATTGAGAATTAGGTATTATTACAGTTTAACATCATTAAAAAAAGGTCTTTTTTTCTTATGCAGTGTATTTGACCTGTATAATCCAAATTTGAAGTCCGTTTTTTCGGCCGCTCCTAGTTTTTGAGTATGGGAAAAAAACAAAATAGGATAAAAATGCGTATAATAGCTTACAACAATGGGGGATTCATGGGAAACTNAGCACGGGCGGCAATAAGGTATAAATCTAGGGTCAAAAACCCTCTTTTTTTTTTACGGAAAAGTCGTAAAATAGGGCAAAAATGCCTCTAATACCTTATAGCTTCTGGCAATGGGGGACCCATGGGAATTTTTTTTTTTGGGGGGGGGGGGGGAATTAGGTTATGTTAGGTTAGGTTAAAGACCTATTTAAAAAGTTGTCCATTGCATGTGCCATTGTTGGGTATTTTCTCCGATAGGAAAACAATGAGATAGATTTTTTCCTTATACTTAAAAACTAGGATCGTCCGAAAAAAAACGGACTTCAGATTTCGATTCTGCACGTCAAAATGCACTATATAGGAAAAAACACCCTTTTTTATGCCGTTAAACGATAAAAATTCCGATAATTTTTGAAGAGTGTTAGAATGTATTTACATTTGAGTGAATAATTGAACACTTTGAGAACTTGATAAGATCAATGAGTAGAATATACTGGAACTACGTCTTTTTTCTAGCTAACATTGCAAACGATACCGTAGCCATTATGTATATACTAGTGGACCCGTGCGTGAAAAATTCACGCAATAACCTATACGTTTGCCTAATGCCTCTAGGCCGGTGCGGAATTCATTTGAGGTGCTCAAATTTTGACCTATGAAGAGAGAACTGCTTCGTCAGAGGAGAACAGTAAGTTAGAAGAAATAATTGTCTACTGCCCGTGAAAACTTATGTTTCGTCGGTTTCGTTGACAATTGCATCAAAGTGGGAAGAATAGCTCACTCAAAGAAATCATCTGTGGGAAGAAACTACGAATTAAGAAGCATGGGAGTGCCAACGGAAGCTTCAAATATCTTCAGCGCTACGATTTCAACTTAGGCAATGCAAGAAGTGCATTCAGACATAAGGTCGCCCTATACATTGCCGTAGATTCGATGTATGGAGAAGCTAATACTCGTACAAATCAGACCAAGCCTGCGATGTCTTCATTGTTGGAATTTCAACTGTCCCTGCTTAAGTTACGTTTGCCATCTTCTGCAACCCGGCCTATTTTCTGCCCGTCACTTTCAATGGAGCTTGAGAGGACAACCAGAGCCTCCAACCTGGGCTAAATTCCGCCTGCCTATTTCGTTAAGAGCGTTACACCAAACATATAAATAAATATATAAATGTATAAATATACATAGGTATATATATATATATATATATAAACACACCACGGTCATTCTTAGTATTAGAAATATGCTCTGCTCAAAGTGTATTGTTAAGATGGGTATTCGAGTTTCTCGCTAGGCTTGCAGATTACTTGAATTTTTTATTTTGTATTTTTCAATAATCTGTTGATAAGATTTTGCGTTATCAAGAAATATCTCATTCTTTTAATTTAAGCTTGCTATTGTGTATCTAGGATTACGAATACCCAATGTATTGTCTCTGTCAGAAGCAGAATTAGCATTGTTTGATACCAAATTTGAAACCTGGTAGCGCTACTAAGCTGGCCATCAATCATGATCAGATACCCTGAGGACGGGCCAGCTTAGGGCACCAGAGGGTCCATATGAAGCTCCTGATCTGCTCTGAAGGATTCGCTTCATATTTCAGAGCATTTCAGCCATCTTTCCATCTGCTGCAGTGGACGCCACGACTAACATGGATTTGCTTCGTCCTGGTGGTGGGCACGCCAGCTGGTTCAGTGATGGTATCGCCG
>LQNS02000137.1:25074288-25097148 GCA_001587735.2 Parhyale hawaiensis | reverse complement strand
CCAAAGCTTCCGAAGCAACCTTAATCCAACTGATTCTCTCTCCCGCTCCAACTACACAGTTTGATATCTCTAAGCTCCGCATGTCAGCGGCTCTTGAACGTGCTTGCGTGCATTCAAGATCGTTTCTTGGTCAGGGACTCTTCACCCCCCCTCTTTTTTCTCTCTCTCTCTTTTCTCCTGTCCTCTATATCCTACTAATATAATGGCAATAGCTCATAGAGTGCCGGGACGTATGTTCCGATGTCTCTTTGAATGGGCCCATTGGTTCGGCTACTGCCGCCTATCTAATCTAATCGCTTCTGGCAATGGGGGACCCATGGGAATTTTTTTTTTTTTTTTTGGGGGGGAATTAGGTTATGTTAGGTTAGGTTAAAGACCTATTTCAAAAATTGTCCATTGCATGTGCCATTGTTGGGTATTTTCTCCGATAGGAAAACAATGAGATAGGTTTTTTCCTTATACTTAAAAACTAATATCGTCCAAAAAACGGACTTCAGATTTCGATTCTGCACGTCAAAATGCACTATATAGGAAAAAACACCTTTTTTTATGCCGTTAAACGATGAAAATTCCGAAAATTTTTGAACAGTGTTAGAATGTATTTACATTTGAGTGAATAATTGAACACTTTGAGAGCTTAATAAGATCAATGAGTAAAACATACTGGAACTACGTCTTTTTTCTAGCTAACATTGCGAACGATACCGTTGCCATTATGTATATACTAGTGGACCCGTGAGTGAAAAATTCACGCAATAACCAGGACAACCAGAGCCTCCAACCTGGGCTAGATTCCGCCTATCTATTTCGTTAAGAGCGTGACACCAAACATAAAATAAATATATAAATTTATAAATATATATATATAAACACACGACGGTCATTCTTACTATTAGATATATGCTCTGCGCAAAGTGTATTGTTAAGAAGGGTATTCGAGTTTCTCGTTAGGCTTGCAGATTACTTGAATTTTTTATTTTGTATTTTTCAATAATCTGTTGATTAAATTTTGCGTTATCAAGAAATGTCTCGCTTCTTTTAATTTAAGCTTGCTATTATGTATCTAGGATTACGAATACTGAATGTCTTATCTCCGTCAGAAGCAGAATTAGGATTATTAGATTCCAAATTTGAAACCTGGTAGCGTTGCTAAGCTGGCCATCAGTCATGATCAGATACCCTGAGGACGGGCCAGCTTAGGGCACCAGAGGGTCCATATGAAGCTCTTGATCTGCTCTGAAGGATTCGCTTCATATTTCAGAGCATTTCAGCCATCTTTCCATCTGCTGCAGTGGACGCCACGACTAACATGGATTTGCTTCGTCCTGGTGGTGGGCACGCCAGCTGGTTCAGTGATGGTATCGCCGGAGTTACATGGGTTTTATGTTCGTTAATGATGTAGAGAAATTGGCACGGGCGCGCAGTTGTCGCTTCTTTGTCAACACCTTGTGCGCTATCGCACTGTGGGTAGCTCTGTCTTTGAGTTTGTAACGTAAAGTTAACTTTGGAACAAGTGAACTATCGCCCGCACTAATATTTGTAGAAATTACTACTGTAAACATTCTGTTCTTTAGCAAAACTGTGGTGTTGAGAAGTTAAAAAAAAGCACTTCTAGTGCCATTGTACCTTTAGTACGTTGCAAGTTTCATTACGTACGCTGCAAAGCGCTCATCTGTATTTCTTTAACTTCTTTCCAACGTCGCTGGTGTCAAGTGTTGTGATGCGGCGGCTATGTTTGTTACAGGTGCGCTGTCGTATATCAAGTGTTGTTGTGTGGGCATCAATATAGCTTATGCTATTTGTTCAACTTTGCCTAAGTGATCGGCAATAGGCAAATTTGAGCTGCTGGGTTGTGTGTACCCGCAGCAGCGTCAGGCTAGAAATTACAGCTGTCAGTTGTACTGAAGGTCGCTGTTCGCGTCTGCCAGCTAATCAAACGAGCTCTTGCTGCGTTTGAAGTGCTTAGTCAGCGTTTGATGTCAGCATGGTATTGCAGAGGTACTAACTATAACAAAAATGAGGAAGGTTGGGAACGGGGCGCAGGTCGTTGTATAAGACCCTTCCGTCGAGAAAGTTATAGCTCTTGATAATTGTCGCCGACTGCAGCCATACCGTACTCTTTTCTGGGGATAGTTGGCTTATGTCTACCTCGAGCACCAGCACGTTCGGGTTTGTCAGTAGCGGTGCTCAGTCGAGTTGACTCTATCTTAACTCTTTAAATTGGGCCCCGCTGCTCTCTGGTAGCTGACAGTCCCGGGAGGTCGGGTGTGTGTTACCGTAAGAAAAGTAAATTTTTGAATCCTTAAATCAGTGAAAATCCTTAATTTTTTTTTAACTTTGTGTAATTAGACGATCTGCATTTGGTAAGATAAGATGCTGTAGGTTAGATGAGGTACTCTAAACTGGACGAGGCTTGTCACTGCAATTCAGTTGGACGAGAAACGTTTGGTTAGACTAGCGTAAGTTAACTGGGGAAAGGTGTGTTTACTTAAATGAATTAGTGATCCCACGAAATACCGAAAATCCAAGGTTTTCGTGTAGTCACAGATGCCACCATCTTAGTGTGACGTGGATACCACATCAGAATTAGCTCTGTACTATAATGTGTTGTAGTTACAGTCCTGTTTTGGCTACCGTGACCCAAAAAAGTTACTGTGACCCAAATTGAAGTAAATCAGGTTTGTTTGTATGTGAGCGGTTGCGGATTTTGAGCGCTGGGTAACCCTAGTGCAGCGCTGCTAACCCTGGGGTTGTGACGGTAACACGCCTCAGCTGATGCGGATGGAGATCTCAACGCACCATCGGTAGTGATCCCTGGGCCGCCGCGAATTGCAGACAAAATGGCAGCACAATTCCTTCATTACCCCATGGATACTCTACCTTTGCGCCTTAAAGTGGATATGGTAAGGGAATGTTATCCTCGTCTAGACTGCATGGTGAAGCGTTTTCATTTTTCTGTTAAGGCTAAATATGAAATCCTAAATTACAGTCAGTCATTTACTTCATTGAATTCAAAACCATTCTTTTAGAATGAAGGTGAACTTTGTATTTTAAAACGATGGTCTCGGTTGAGTAAAGAATTGTGACTTCGGGGTGGCTTGTGTAGTGATGCTGTCTGCTTAGCCCTGTTGGTGGAGCTTCGTTTACAGGAGACAGTCCTTTCTGCTCCCGGGACAGACACTCCTGCCCTCCTTTTGCTACAAACGTTCTATCCTGCTCCAAAGATAGACGTCTGGCTTCCACTTACTGTAGGCTAGACATTCTATGCTGCTCCCGGGACAGACACTCCTGCCCTTCACTTATAGCAAATATTCCATCATGTTCCCGGGACAGACACTCCCGCCTTCCACTTGCAGTAGACATTCCATGCTACTCCCAGCACAGGCCGCCCTACCTTCCACTACAGGTAAACAGTCCACAAGTCATTCATCAGAGACATTGTTGCGTGACGGCCCCAGCAGTCACGCTCTACACACGCCTAGCTGGTCTGGGCGGGAATTTCTTCATCTACTCCACTACATTTGCACATCCCACGCTTATATTGCCTTGCCGTAAACAACTCCTTATGGGACCACGGTGCTCTCATTCTTCACTGCAGTGGGTGCGTTTTGTAGTAACTCTTTATTGAGCTGCGAGAGTCAGAGAGCTGCTCATATGTACGGTAGGTATTGGATATGGCTGATAATAGGATACAGTTGGGATAAAAAAATATTGGAACAGTTGTACTAAATTGGGGCTTTGTTCCTTATTTTGACGTGTATATATTGCGTACACAACTGTATGTATAGCTAGCGTTTGATCATTCTTAAGAACTGAAGGTTTAATTGTTCATATATTAAATATACCATTCTTGTGAGAGATTGTTTGTGATGTGTGGGTGACAGGATGAAGACTGGAATATCGAAGTGCATTTCCTGCATATGTCCTTATTTATGATCGCTAATCGAAAGATTTCGGCTGCTTCCCTAGACACAGTTCTCTTTCAGTAACTAGCTCTAGCCCATAGAGTTAGAAGATGTACTAGCCAGGTATACTAGCCAGGTATATTCGGTTCTTCTCTTCATTTCTGACTTGCTGTACCTCCTATCCGTGTTAATCCAGTTTGGGAACACTCTCGTGAAGCGGTTCCGTGTTCCTCTCGACATGCTGGGGGCATATCCCTTCCTCTTCTTCCTCTTTAGAGCCTTCGCTGCTCGTCGATGGTGGTTCATGTTATCCCCTAGTTCATTTAATTCCTAATGATGACGCAGCATCATTGATTTTTGCTTTACGGGATGTGCTGGCAAACTTTTCACAACTTCAGTGGGTCATTTATTTAATTTGAACTATATTGTTACTAAAGTTTTACAACAGCATTTGTAGCGTGGAAGGTGTGAGCGGAAACACTTTGGCCACATTTTACAGTTCGGGCCCAAGTATACTTACATAGAGGTAAAGATCAAATCATGTCTGCACATACGTAGGACATTTGTAATATCACCCACAGGCCAGCTTTTAATCAGAATGATTTGTAATATTCATATGCACTTGTTGTCCTTACTTTAACCGATCCATGTGCCATACTTTCAAAACGAAAGAATTATTGATATACGTTCGATAAATTATTTTATTTTGACGTCATAATACTGCAACTAAACGTATACCGAGTAGTTGCATGTTGACTAATTCCATGCCTCGAGACTATAACTGTCTTAGAATTATTTCATGTTTACGTTAACTGAAGATTTTTCAACAGAAAAGCGAACTTCAACGGCTAGAGCAGAGACGACAGCGAAAACAAACTTAATTTCCTTTGCTGCAAGCTTGTGGTTTATTCCTAAATCAAAATAAGACTAGTTGGGTGCCACTAGTGTCATGCTAAGATTGAATCTCGACTAGAAGTGGCCTAGGAACAACTAAATTGGACCTTGCCTCACCCTACCGAATTCGCACTGCAGGCCACTTCCTCCCACAGAGTTCGGTAGAGCATATGGTCTGGAATTGCAAGTCTTAGCACGTTTGTTTCTTGTGATCATCGGCCCTTACAGAACTGTTGGTCTGCTTCAGGTGCCTTTAGCAGGCGATCACAAACCGCAAGCATCGGTCATGGGTTGTGCTACAAGCCAATTTTTGGCTCGCGTCATATTAGGCCTGACGCTCTGACGATTTCTGTGTTGCGCCTTCCTTTGCTCCGTCGCCCTGTAATGGCCTCCTCCACACCTCTCTCGTGCACTACAGTTACCTCATGAATAAATTAGCCTGACTGGTTTTCTTTATCTTAACTGAGTATTTTGTCAAAGTCTCGGCAATGTGTAAATAAGATACGAACCATTCGGTTGGTCTTTGTCTCCAGGCGGTTGTTGAATGCAAGGATTTTTTATACGTCTGCGGTTCTGTTCAATTAGGCTGCTGTTTTGTTTGCGTCTTAAGCTTTGTCGCTTAGAGTCTTACTTGCATTCTGTATGCTTACCAAGATGTGCACTCGTTCTCGTACATTGTTGCTTTACTGCCACCTACGTGGGGCTGAGAAGAGGCTATGGTTCTATTGGATGAATGTTTCTTAATCTCTGCTCTGTTTATTTTACTTTAATTATGACTCAATTATGTTGCACCTGTTTTCTCTGTTCTGCAGTCGTAGCTACCTATCCACAATATCGATTTCAAGTCTGTTGTCAATACTTCAAGCATTTTTTTAGGTGGTGATCCTGTAGTCTGAGTTAGGCCTCGCGCCTTTGGTGTTGGCCACAGCCGCCGGTCAGACCTCCATCATCTGCTGCCCATCCGCATCTGCCAAAGACTTTTCATTGACGCCTCTCTTCGGTCTCTGGCATTGCTCAGCAGCACACCTCGATACGTTACTGCCCGTCCCTGCCTCTGGTTCTATTGCTTACGGGGCTTTGCTGCACCGCCTTGTTTGCTTTTGACTACAGCAGTTGTACAAGTCGCCTTGTTTGCTGTTGACACAGTCGATCGCTTCCACCCGTCGTTACGCTTGTCGGCTGCTGTAGCTATGCTTGTCCAGTCTGGTAGCCAAATAATAAACCTTTTAAACCATTAATATTCCTATGAGGTTTTTTAGCGTAAGCTGCAGACGTTTTTACCCTCCCGACCAATGGCTTCCTGTTGCACTTAGGCCAATGTTACTTTCTCATCTCGAAATGAATCCAGCTTCTTGATACAATAGCTTAATTGTGACTCACATGTAGATTCCTTTTACTATGCCAATCTTCATGGCGCAATGGAAAGTTCTAATCGCACGACAGTCCCAGCCTTAGCGCATATATCTGCGGTTGCTTGGTTGTTTCTCTACTTGCCTGTAAGTATTCAGCTCTCTCTTAACCGCTTACGTTTGTTTTGTCATAAATATTTAGTATAACTGAAAACCATTTACTTTAGGGCAAGTTAATCATTCTCAGACAGCATAGGATGAGCCAAAAGCGTCCTAGGCTTAGCTTTTTTAGGTTTGTCCATCCCATGCAAGTTGGGGGAGAGCGCCCCCTTAGGGACCTCATAGCTCGTCTCAGTCTCAGTTCCTGGGGACATCTTTCTTCCTCAAGTTCGTTACACTTCTTTCGTTTGTAGTCTTGACTATATTTGTTTCTTATATCCAAGGGTGGTTTGTTTTAATTTACCTACCATATCTTCCTTCCTTCATCTTTTCTTAGGGTCGCTGCAAACGCTTTGAATCGAGGCCCATAATCTGGAAAATGACCATATTAATATAACAGCAGGACAGTCACCATTTGAGGTGTACATCATAGGCCGCCGAGTTCAGGACTGAAAGTTTCTTTTATTTTGTATATTTTCCACAATTTCCTCTGCCCCCAAATTGGCAGCTTAGGAGCCGCTGTGTCCGGGCCACGTCCTGCTGCTATCCGCCCATCACTCCAGTCGAGGGAGTTGCATCATTTGGGATGATGAACGCTTGGCTAAGCGTCATAATTAATTTTCTTTTTGACGTACGCCCATGCCTTATCTTCTCACTTGATGTTAGTGGCACCCGACGGCTGGCTACAGCCTTCTTCTGCTCCTCGCATTGCAATGTAAATGTGAACAGTGTACATTTGAATGCAGCGAAGCACCTTTCTTTCGGCCTTTTTCAAATTACGCTCGGAAACCGTTTACTTTGAATAAAGAAATGTGCACATAGTCTTGCTGTTATTTTGCTGCATTCTATTGTTGCTTTACTGACCTATTTCAACCAGGTTTTATTTTTGTACTAAAACGTTTCTTTCTCCCATTGTATTCCTACTGGAGAAAAAAACCTTTGCAGTGAGGTGAGCACAAGCTGATGGTTATAGCAAGTGTGAGGCAAATGGTCGACACTGCTGCCGTTTTTACAGATCAGAGGGACCCGCTCACGCGTTATTCAACTTGATATTTTTCAGTAGTATTTCGGATACCGAGTGTCACTGCTTAATCGCGTCGACTTGCGAACTGTGCGTCTGTTCATAAGTTGAGTGTGATTGTAAAGTGTTGCTTCGGCTCCAGCTTGTCTATTGCTTGACCATTGTATCTACATTGACGCCAGTTCTTCTGTACATACATCACCGTCTTTTCGGTATGTACTTTTTCCCCCAGATTGCGTACTTAACTCTCTAGGACTATAATGTCGTACCTGTAGTTTAGAACTCACCACAGCAAAGCGAACGCGACGCTGTATAGACGACAGTGTTGTGCTCCGCTTGCGTGCTCAAGCCACGCATGCGGTTTTTTCGGGGACTCTGTGTCTACCAGACTCTATTGTCGCGTGATATTGTACCATACGCTGGGCTTTGGCTTTCCGCGAGAACTCTAGTTTTCTTTATTGTTTTGGTCCCAATTTTTGTGCTTTATTATTCGACGCGTCCAGTCGTAGTTAACTGTGCGTCCAGTGGCCAGGGCGCTCCTCTGTTGCAGCTGTTTATTATATTGAGTGTCACTTATACACTTATTTCTTCTTCATAATAAAGTTCTCTGCTTTGATTTTTTCAGTTTTTTCAACATTATTCTAACCTCTCAAAAATCAATGTTTGCTGATCAGCTGTACCAGCACTGTACCTGAGCATACTTTTTCTCTTAGCACCTCATTAAATTCTCAATTTATCCAGTTAATATTCTGCACCTTAACTTCTATTGCTCGTCGCACCGCATGTTCGGTTCGGCTGCCCGGTAATATAATGAGCCGCAGCAGCAGCTTCTGATTCTGCCTGCGTGCTTCTGCTGCCGCCTGCTCATAGCAGCGGCTGGTGAGATAAAAAACGAGCTATTAAAAGTTCTGCGCCCACAGACTCCTGGAGTCGACGGCCTTCTTGCTATACGGCACGCTGGTCATGTCTGCTGAGGTGCTTGCTCTCTTTATGCCATCTTATATATGCATACGTACTCTATGCTTCCTACACCTGCCTTTGTGCAACTGCAGACACTTAAGGTCATTCCTTATTGAGACTCTGTAATAGCTAGTTCTTTTATGCATACTTCCACCAATGTCCGTCTCCCTGGTCGTCATGACTGGAATCGACACGGAGAAAGGTGCTGCCCCTTCCAAAACCAGCGCGCCTTCCCGTTTTCCGGCGGGAGAACCATGGCGTGGTGTGTTCATGCAACAAGGCTACTGCACATTTTTCCGTCTTCATATAACAAGACGTGCTGGTTCTGGGGCAGTACTTTTCTAATTATCTAAGCACAGACGCGACAGAATGAGCAAAGCTAGCTAAAGGTTAGACCGGCTGCTGGAGATGGCACCCACGGTCGTAAGGAAAGGGATAGCTCTTCGCTCTTGGTAATTGAGAACAGCTAAGAGCGTCTGAAATAAGCTACCGTCTGAAGCGAGAGAAGTTTTGGCTAAGAGTACGAGGTCTGGCCGGAACGTTCGTCGACTAACTAAACCCTGTCACTATACTAGTGGCATCTTGCCGGAGGAAGATGAAATCATTAAATCACTATTTTATAAGTGTAGGCAACGTACTATTTGCTAGCGTGCGCAGGGTTTCTGTAGCAATGTTCCCTAAAATGATGTCTCCCGTTTCATTTGCGGATACTTTGCATATTGCCAAATCAATATATTCATGAAATTGCGTGCCTATAGCGTCTCTCATTAGGCACAGAGACACGCCTCGATACCAGAAGCTGAATCTTCGCTCTTAATAAGTAGGCTCACTGAACTTTGTAATCGACATGCAAACATTCACACTTGACCTTCCTGAACTGCGCTGCAATTATATTGTGCATGTAGTACAGTGTATCCCAGTACGCCGGTGCAGGTCTGCCCGCCGTGCAATAGTGCACTACTTGAGAACTCAACATGTAACATGTTATAAACATGCAACATTCCGGTCGATCGCAACATCGCAATTACCAAGTCTTGAGACATGCGGGCCTGAGACAATTAGCGTTCCTCCAGCCTTCTGGGGGCCTCTGCTGGCTGCCGGTCTCTGCAATCCTGCCATTCTTTTCTTGATAGTCCGAGTGTGCAGTGAAATTAGAGAATTAGCTTAATTGCCTGCCTCGGGTGAGATACTACGCTGTAGTAGTTCTTGATGCTGACACTTCATCATCATACGCGTCGCTATAAGTGAGGTGAGGCCCTAAGTCTAGCTGAACGTAGACCAATCCTTGTCTTATTTAACAGAACCTAAGAACTTAACACAGACTCTTAGGTAGGCTACATATTCTGCAGAGGCCCATTTTATTGCCTACAGATAGGTGCACTATGCTGGATTTCTACTACTTCTGTAACATTATCTTACACGCGGTTACGTCGAGTCCAGTTACAGTTCATGTCAGCACGAGTGTTGCGTAGTGTTCGCTTGCTTTCGAGTGTTCGGTATAAACATCATTCATCTCCATTAGCAGTTTTTCTTAGCGTGACAGTAAATCTTTTCTTGAAGTTATGAGCCTATAATTTTATACTAATGAAATAAGTTTATCCATAGACTGTACTATAATTGACAGCCCTCTCCTACCAAATAAGTCCTATGGAGAAACTTCCGATGAAAAATCCTTCCTAATTAACAAAGTCACATCAGACAGAAAAAAATTATTGATGGTGATGCAATGATGCCATTTATTAGCATGAAACACACATTCATCAGCCTTTTTCATCGGTAAAAAGAAAACAAAAATTAATTTTGATCAAGGCTAGGTTGCTTTGATTTCTCAAAATACTATGAGTGTCGCCCACCGTTGACTTGTATTTGCCTGTCTGTCTTGCTAGTAGATCGTCCCTTGCTTGTGTTACCGCCGACAGTTTGCCTTTCGTTTGAGGGTCTTCTGTTTATTAAACAATATTGTAGGAAGATTCATCTAACAGCCGTTAGAGCTATTTGACAATTTGAGTGGGCCGTCGCATAGTGAGTATAGTCTTCGGTTTGTCCTCAACTGAACAATTTAAGAAATAAAACTTTTTCTATGGTAAGCATAACTCAACCTCATTAATTCTGCGTGCTATTGCCTTATGTCGCTGTAATCCTTTTGTTTTTTTCTAATTGTTTTTCTTTTTTATACCTAGTTCCTCTTCTGAGCTACTTGCTATTTCCACGAGCTGTGATTGTGTTCTGATGTGAACTAACCAGTTTCTTAATTGGCCGCTATTCTCACTCATGCGCCAGTCCTGCCGCCAGATCACACAGTAGTCTCCTGGTAGTTTGGTACTAAACATTGAGTAACACAGCATCTTAGGCCATAAATGTTTGTAGTTCCTCTGATCTTTAGCGTACATTCCAGTAGCAAATAAAAGTTCTTTCTTATTGCTCACTTCCTGGATGTATTGATCACTCATTTAAGAAGTTTTTAGTGCTAATACACTCCTCCTTCATATTCCTTCATCTTCCTTTAAAACACCGTCTCACTGGATACAAAAGCATAAGGCAATATATGCAACAATGATATTAGAGCTAATTGAGCATTAAAATACATGTTAGAAGGAAACAAAGCTGCTGCTTCGTGAGATGAGTTTATGATCATTCACAACCCCATGCAGATGTAGTGAAACCATACAGTAATATCCCGCAGACTTTATCTAGTTTTCATTCTCACGCGCTCCGTTTTCTCTTACGCTCTCGAATTAATGGAGTACTACGCCAAGAATGTAATGGAGTGACGACGTTGCGTAATTTGCAGGTATTCATTATAAATTACTTAATTTATTGACTGGAAAAGATGACCTCACAAGGTGCCATCATAGGATATTTAGGCTGCTACCAGGGAGGTCTGCAGGATCGTCGCCGGTGACATTGAAGAGTTACTTTAGTCTCTCACGTCCTTCAGACTCTCCCTTAATTCCTACGATTGGTGCGGCTGGATCCCGTCATTATATTTATTGCATTGAGGTCGCCCAACTTAATAGCGATGACGGTTCTGTAGTTGCGAACCTCTCCCTGGCTCGTCCCCGGTGACATCGATGGAGATCTATTGCATGTAGTCACACTTATAACGGTGATCTGGACTCGATGTGGCACGTCGTGGGTGTTGTTCAGTGCCACATGATACACGTGCAGTACCCAGTAAAGCGTTGTGTACACTGCGTTATGGTATCTACATTGATGATACGCTTGACAGCCCCGTGTGGTATATACGGCTGAAGGATTTCGAAGCCGCTCATGAACTTGCGTGCTGCTATTGCTGGGGTTCGTTGGTGCTTGAAGTTTCCTGCCTGTTCCTCAGTGGAAAAACGAACGTAGGAATTGGAAGCGATGTGGGATGTTGGCTGCTGCTTGCCTTTCCCTAACAGAATCTTTGGTTGACCCCGAAGCTTTTCGTTTCTTCCTCTTTCCCGCCTGACGGATCCCTTGCGCGGTGCTCATTGCATAGCTTTTCTTGGCCTATCCTACATGGGCCTTCCATCTTCCTTATTTGAAACCCCTGGTCGTGGCTGGGGGACCACGGATGACCTGTAACCCACCTAATGCATGATGCGTGCACCTCCAACAATCGTGTATAGGAAGTGTATTCAGAGTGCGGTAGGCTTGTGGTGCTGAATTTTGACCAGGCTGCAGGGGACCCACAACTGGTCGCTGATAATAAATACCTTAAAGAAGCGACGAAGCTGCTGAATTGTGGAGCTGAGAAGTACCTATAAAGCCCCTCGGGAGGCACAGGATGGGCCATAGGGTTAGGTTAGTTAAGTTAGCCCTTCTTGTGATATGTGGAGCAGTGCCCCCAGGGGGATTTTGTAGATTATCTTAGCCATTAGCTAAGCCTTCCAGACGTCTGTCTTTCGTGCCCCCTTTGCTTCCTTCTATTTTCATGTTTACATACTGATGATGCTTTGTTCTGCTCTTCCTCTTCTTTCCTGACTTGCTGTTCCCATGCGCGTTTGTCTACCTTTGTGCATGGGTTCCACCATTCTATCAACATACAACATGTCCCTCCCTTTTTCTCTCTTAATTAAAGCACCATAGTTGTGTCTAGCGAGGCTCAAACAGCTAATATAGTAATAAATATAAAGTATTTTCTATCAGTCAACACCGGAGATAAACTCCTGTCTAAATCGTTTCGTTATTTAAAAGAATTAAATGCAAAATAGAATTACCTGAAAACGAATTCTAACGCGAACAGGGGCAAGTTCACGGATCAGATTTAAATGTTCGCAGTACGAACTGGGTGCTGTTTTAAAAAGTCTCAACGTTAATTAGCATCATCTCATTTCGCACCATTAACATTGCCTCGCTTTACCATAATCGTTGGCTTAAAAATGTGTATTTAAATATCTTAATATGCAGCTCTGTGATCCGCTATTTTATTATACTAATGCAAAAGATAACTAGTAATGATCCCATGCAGATTGGTTTAATTATGTGTTTTTTTCCGTTGTATGTTCGGTTTTCTTGACGTTGATATTTATCCTTTCAGTACTGGCTTCGTTTTGTCAACCTATCTAACAAAATGAATTCGTTCTCATGATTAGTTCGCTGTTCAGCTGTCTCATCAAACAATATTTCATGTATGCATTTACGCAAGTTTAGACGCTACTGTGAGTTCCATATTCAGAACGCTGGACATTCGCAAGACTTTTAAAATACATTGCTTGCCTTTCAATAACGTACAAGCTTTGTTCTCGCACCCAATTAGCAGGAGGACGCTTGGAATTTGATTTTGAGAAACTAAAGCGAAGGTCAGAGGCTCTGTCTGTTATAGTTACTGTTCTGAAGCACCAAAATAATATATTCCGTCCTATGGGCAGTGCTACAATTGGATAAATAATGCTATTGACTACACTCTTGCAAATCACTAGTGCTTTTTATCTGAGTATAACTAGAGTTACCTTGGAAACCCGCTGCTCGTAGTATAAAACAGCCTCACTCGATAACATTCTGTCACCCCTTGCATGATCTCCCGAACAGACATTGTATGCATGGAGCGAATACACAGGTAGACCCCTCACACTGTCGCTTATAGAGCCCCGCTTTTGCTGCGGTAGATTGGGAAAACCTGCTGAAACTAGTCTACCATGAACTAGTCTACCATGCCTGATAATCTTCGTTATTGATGAGACAACCCAGCTCTTCACATTATACCGGTAATTTATATATGCACTATAATTTAATTATTTGCATTTATGAGTACTAACCTAAAAACACCTCAAATTCGGTTGAGACGTAATTGTTTTGATTCTATACGTTTGTCACCAGTAAGCACAAATATAAAACCATTACCAAAAATTGATGCATCCAGCGTTTGCCAGCTGCAGCCTGGGTGATCCCACCTGGCCGCAAGCAGCGAGGTCACCTGCCTCCGCATCAATGGACTCAATAGAGCAACTGGAACAGTCACTGCACTTACGGCACAGTTAGGATGATCGCTGACCACTAGGTTTTGAGATCGTTATTGATTGCGGGGCTCCCGGCGCTTCCGCTGCAGCTGTGGTGCTGTGGGACGGTCCCATGCACTGCCGCAACGGGTCCCTGCTGCTGCTGTGGTGCTGTGGGACGGTCCCATGCACTGCCGCAACGGGTCCCTGCAGCAGTGGTGCTGTGAGACTGTCATATGCACTGCCACAACGGGTCCTTGCTGCAGTGGTGCTGTGGGGCGGTCCCATGCACTGCCGCAACGGGTCCCTGCTGCAGCTGTGGTGCTGTGGGATGGTCCCATGCACTGCCGCAACGGGTCCCTGCAGCAGTGATGCTGTGAGACTGTCATATGCACTGCCACAACGGGTCCTTGCTGCAGTGGTGCTGTGGGGCGGTCCCATGCACTGCCGCAACGGGTCCCTGCTGCAGCTGTGGTGCTGTGGGACGGTCCCATGCACTGCCGCAACGGGTCCCTGCAGCAGTGGTGCTGTGAGACTGTCCCATGCACTACCGCAACGGGTCTCTGCTGCAGTGGTGCTGTGAAACTGTCATATGCACTGCCGCAACGGGTCCCTGCTGCAGTGGTGCTGTGAGACTGTCCCATGCACTGCCGCAACGGGTCCCTGCTGCAGTGGTGCTGTGAGACTGTCCCATGCACTGCCGCAACGGGTCCCTGCAGTAGTGGTGCTGTGAGACTGTCGCATGCACTTCCGCAACGGGTCCCTGCTGCAGGTGTGGTGCTGTCGGACGGTCCCATGCACTGCCGCAACGGGTCCCTGCAGCAGTGGTGCTGTGGGACGGTCCCATGCACTGCCGAAACGGGTCCCTGCAGCAGTGCTGCTCCTGTCCCACCGTTTTCTTGTACCAGATTTATATCTCAATTTTTCTCCTCGCTTGCTGTGGCATAAAATGCACCTTTGCCCTGCAACTATTTTGTAGTATTTACCTCTTCACCGAAATCATTTATTACGAAATCATTTCAGTTTGGAAGAAAGTATATTTCCGAATATCAGACAATAGTTAGATCGGTCGTTCTGTAGTTTGTTACGCAGTCAGTAAGCCGATGAACGTCCCAAATTTCTACGTTTCCCACACAGCGCACGCCTGTGGGAGGCCTGTGTAGCTGATGGCCAAGTGCTCGCCTCTGTGTAAATTCTACCTGATACGCCGCCCGCTTTCGTCATTCGAAATTGTTGCCAACTCCATCACTGCTTTTAGTTACATCATGCTGGAAATTTTTGCTACTTCGCGCTGCAAATATTACGAAATGTTTATATAATTATATAAAGTACTACAATAGCTTGTACATAGTTAGTCCTTCTGCCATGGTTGTAATTGTCAAATTTCTATTTGCCTCATATCTTTCTATAAATTTCTGGCGTCACATGGCTTTGTCATCAGTCTAAAGGCGTCGTAGTTTGGCATGTGAAATTAAGTTCAATAGACTTGACTAGTCCGGATATTCGAACAGGAGCATTAACTTCACCATTGTGAATCGTGTTGTATAGAGCTGTTCCCAGGAACACGAGTTCGTCAGAGACTGCTGACTCCGCATCACAGAGTACAATAGCGTTTTCGTACGACTTAAGGGTAGTTGATTAAGGGTTAATGCCTCAAACTCTACTCATCGTGTCGAAACTGCCGCACCTGTCTGAAGTTCCAGATCAGTCAAGTCTGTTGGGCTCGATTTCGCTGGCCAGTCGATGACGCCTGTCAGCGCTGCCAGCATCATAAAGTCTTAACTTGCATGTTCGGTGATTTAATACTATACTCATCCTTGGGTGTGGTGTTAATAAAATAATTTTAGAAATAAATTTATTTAATTTCGTAGCTACTCTACGAACAACACTTGTAATCATATCTTTTTTTTCACAACTGTTATGGTGCGCGCATGTTCCCTCCCCGTCTCTGTACAGGCCAGAAACTTCAACAGATCCTCCGTTGTGCCAGTAACTGTAATTATATAAGAAACATTTCACGCCCAGCCCTCGGCCTGTCATGACACCAACTCAGTAAATTAACGCCGTGTCGTGCTTATTTCATAAAAATTTTGGCTGATAATTTGGGGCTACTGTGCTTTGGAGGCGTCTGATTGTGCGTCGACACGGCTCTTGGACTGCCTGCTTAGTATTTTTTTTCTATACGTCTTCTATATTTTTCCAATGGATGCAACAGTCCTTGTCTGTGTTTATATTATGGGAATACCCTAAAGTTGCAATGAAATAGGACTGTCACGGACAAACTGTGAATGAAGGTTTCCATCGTCGAAATGGTTTCTTTTTTATTCATTCATTTAGAGTTTTAGTTTCATTTATCATTTTAGCTATATATTTTCTATATAATACAATGAAAACGTACGATACGCTACTACGAAGTGAAATCTACTTTCATGATTTACATTCGAGTGACTTTTATATTTTTTGCTGCTAATAATCGCACTCTAAATTTTCAGTTTTCACGTTAATTCAATAACTAATTTTGATGGTTAGTGTAATAACATTCTGAGGTTTTTTACCGTCAATCAAAAGTATGAAAATGTAATTGCTGTCTCCTTCAGGAGATAATTTCATTTTTACATAACTTGTAACTGTATTTTCGCTTTACCAGTTATGCGCTGATATCCTCAAACATTGCGAACGTCATGTTAATAAAATATGCTCATCGGAATGGCGGAAGACTGACTTATACACTTGAATAGTTCCCCAACAAATTTCAGAACGTTTCCCTAACCGTGCGATCATTTTACCACTCCGTGTTCTCTCACCAATCTTCCGGAAAATTTCATTCTCTGGCTTATGACATCGTTTGCGGCGACCATTAGCAGTTTCGAGAGATAAGTCAGGGAGGGTCCGAGGCAAGCAACCGTCCATTAGTTGTAATGAACTCCCCCGAATCTACAAGATACTATGTGTCCACATGCACAGCTTTCTCGTGCTAATTCTGATTTAAGTTTTCATCCCGAGGTCCCCCAGCATTACACGGTATTTATGATGATATCCACACATCCCGACTTCGATAACCTGTACAGGTCTCGCCATTAGTTTGGAGAATGCCTTACATCAACCCGCAGTCTTGTTGTTCTCGGATGGCTATTGCGGTTGTTATTACTGCCCTAATGGTCATCGTTTATTCCAAAATACGTTCCTTTATGCGAGCTGGCGCCGGAGAGTAAACATTTCTTCCTGCCAAATTACTCTGATCTCACCTACGCTGGTTATGCCTTTCCCATGCAAAGTTGTTCGACATTTGCACGAGATGTACGTTCCTTTCTTTCGGTTGGGTCAGCGCTCTTCTAGGCGCATTATAGTTCGCATTTCATCCGCTGTTTATGGTCTGCTTTCTCTTTACCAAAAAGAAATTCAGAAACACAAGCCTTTAGTGTGTTTGTGTGCGCAGAGGTCAAAGTGTAGTGCACTATTCCGACTCGTTGCAACTAAACTATGATCCCATTTTTTTCTCGCGTATAGATCGTATTTGTATTGTAAAGCGCCACCAGAATGCTGCCTGTCCTCAGGGAGCATAGGATGGACCATATGAGGTTGGGTTAACTGAGGATTTTTGAATATACTGTCCGACTGAATGTAACTTTGGATTGAAACAGAGGTCTGCTGTTTTGCTGGTGTGATTGTAGATATTGTCTGTGGTGAGGGCTTAACGACGTGGAAACATATGGAGTGAGTATGTACGATGAGACTAAATAGACCCGAAATCTTTTAGCAACCGCGGATCACTGTAGGGATCACTCACAGGGTGGATACGGTGGTAAAACTCTGACTATAATATTAATAATAATGGGTCAACTGAGTTTTATTAAGAACCGCAATCCCAGAGGACTCCACAGGTTACTGTAGCGTTAGTTAATCTATTGGGGCATCTTTGTTCCATGCCCACTCTGTTAACTTCCGTGTCCACACTCCTTCTGATAATATATTGTCTTGTTTTCCCTCTTCTTACCCGAGCTGCCCTACCCATACTCGATGCACCGTGGGAACACCCTCGTGCACGGGTTCCTTGTTTCTCTCGCCGTACCCTATGTCTCTTCCGCTTGTTGTCTTGAAGCACCGCATTGTGTTTGGGAAAACTTAACCCACTCTATATTTTTCACTCTTATGAGCTTTGTATTCTACAATAATTAGTGCTGCGTTCAATTAGGGCTATGCATATTTCCCATTAAACTTCGGTGTCCCGTCATCTACGCTAAAACTCTGATTCATAAGTATTATTTCTTTGCAGCATCCCGACGCGAAACCCCGAAAATTAATTAAACTGCATCCGATGAAACACATTTTTCACGAATCACTTTTATTTACGAATTTGATACTTATTTTTTGTAATGGGCAAGATGCAACAGTGACATTGGATAAGGCTAGAGGCTCCTGCTAAACTGTGACGCCGTAACGGACCGCTCGCCTGAGCAGGGCTTCTGAGATCCCGCATGGAAGGACATTGAGATATCTCCATCGCCTCTGTATTGTAAATGATACAGTTTACCTCTAGTCTTAGTTCCACACAGCTGCCCACGTTTCTGCGCATGCATTTGTGCCCAACATCTGCGGCCAATTCCAGGTTGTAATTGTTGTGGTTTTCGTTGAGTGGCAATTGTCTGGCCTCGTTGTGCCGCGTCTTCTTACAACTGCTGGTAAGGGTTAGCTGCTTTGTGGACTTTCCAATTTTTCCACCACATTCGAACGCGTACAGTTATGATAGCGTTGACGTTTGAAATTTCCCCGTACTAAATATAGTCAAACGTTGGAAGTTGCAGTCTAATGCAGCGTTTATTGTGGCCTGCAAGTTGCTGTTATCAGCGTTGTACTGCTGACATGGTCTTGTCAAAAACACTAAATTTTCCCAGTGGTAGGTTTCCTGAGGCTGTGTCTACTCAGGACTCCTCGAGGACACGCTTGTGTTAATACATTTGTGCGGTGATTTAAAATTGTTCTTGTTTTCCAGTACGAGCGACATCACTAAACACTGGCAGTTAATTAGCGAATTGGCAATCAACTGTCGGTAATTATTTTCAACTTCCTTACGAATTAGCAGTTTTTTTTGTAAACGAACAATCTGCGCATGTGCGTTCTAATTGGCTGTAAGCTTACGTGGGAAACGCCAGTGCTGTACAGTTTTCAAATAATTCCTTTTTTTTGCTTGTTTCTCCACAAGGTGCATTTTTCTTGACGTCAGCAGCTTTCGCACTTTCTTTACTGATCGTAGGATTAAATTTTTATAAGTGCAATGCATCCTGTTTTCAATTCAGCAAAAGTTTCACTTTTTGTCTGAGCGAAATTTCGTGAAAGTTCTTTTGCTCGGCCATTCAATACCAGCTGTTAAGGATCAGTTCATGTAGGCCCCATGTTGCCAGCTGTGTGGCTCGCTAGAGGTCAACTGGGATGCGATAGGATCTCCTTATGTTTCGTTATCTGAGCATCTCCCAGCCGCGCTCCATCTTCGTTACATCAAATGGCTCAGTGTTCGGCTCTTTATCGATATAACGCTTCGTTGTTTTCGGACTGTGACCGCTGTTGGTCGTGTTTACAGGTCCGTACGTGCACCTCCTCTTGCACGGTATAGCTACTGATGTTGAAGTAATTTATGTGGGGAATATTCTTAATTTGGAAATGTTCTAGGTGTTGAAGGCCTGCAAAAACACATCCATTTCTTACCTAGTTTAATTTCTTACGGATAAATAATTATTTCGCCGATATTTATAAACTGTACTCTTTTGAATTCCAATACTCTCGGTGGTTCTTTGTTTACAAGATTAGGTCGGCTAGAGCAGGCAGTGGACACAATATGAATTACAGAACGGACCAGCACCAGTGCAGTACCTCGCCAAATGATAGTAAGTCTTTGGAAGAACTTGCGCTCTGCTCTGTGACAGTTTCACTTCGGTTACAGTCTCTGCTGACGGTCAGTGTTCTCTTTACCTTTTTTACAGAAGTGCTTTACATGTGCATGGTTTGTCTGAATGGGAACACTTTATTTATGAGGGATTTTGACCTCCGCCAAGAGTGACTCAAAAAAGTTTAAACTGATCTTTATGAAATTTACAAAGAATGTTAGGAGGAACAAATGATTAACTTCCGATGAAAGTTCATTCAACCGTTTGTTTGTTTACTTCTTTCTTTCTTGGTAGCGCCCTTGCGCTACCTTGGCGACATGGATAGATACGTTAATTTTATATTGTAAAATGTAATTTCGCGTCTTCTGACAAACTTTCTCTGTGCCACTCTATGGTTCAGAATGTAATAATACTCAGTAGCCGGTGGCGCATAGTCGTATGTTCAGAGAGTTTTCGCTTTCGTGAATCTGAGCATAGATCGCGTCGCATCGCTTGCTTCTCCATGAAAAGGATTCTTAGTCATCAGTGTATGCTCTAATTCCTGAAACTTCATCTCTGCAGCTACTACAGGCTGTCGGGTATCACCTTGTTGTTTGTAAGTTTTGTTGTACAGTACGTATGCCCAATGTGCGCTTGCTCGTGCCTAAAATACTTTTGATGATGATTCACTTTTTATATATGAACGATCGGAATGGCTACTCATCCGCTGAAGCTAAACAAAATTGCTTGTAATTTTGTATTGTAATCTCCTCTCTGATTATTATTTGGCAATTTATTCAATATATCTCCGGCCGCTGTTTCACGGTGAGACATGTCATTGTAAATTAAGGTACGTAATTTAGAGACAACGAATACACTGTAACCGTGCACTGTATGAGGCCCGGAGGGGCTGTCCGTTCCCAAGGTCGGTCACGATTCAGTCATTGAAAGTAATTGTCCTTGTGGCTCTACCAGGTGCCATGCCGCGCCTCTCCTGTCGGCTGGTTAGGTGCTACACGGTGAAAGCACCGTTCGTTTGGTCAGTTTTTGTGTAGCTACGCCAAGATGGAATTACTCACACAGTGACTTATATGTGCACGGGAAGTTTTAACTTGCATGAGTCACATTGACTTGTATAAATACGCAATTCGTCCAATCGTCAAACAGACGTAATTAAAGGTTAAAAAAGAATGATTAAGAACTGTATTTCAATCAAATAAGTTTCGGAGTCGAGCCTTATTATCAGTCTGAAATATAATTGGGTAGTGTAAACCAACGACAGTTTTTTTGTGATCGATGTCCTCGACGAAAAAATCTACATAGACTTACCTAGACGAACTATTATCTCTGTAGCAATTCATGCAACTCACTGAAGTGAGAATGACAAACGTCGACCTAAGGCCTGGAAGCCCACGTCCCCTATATACAGGACGGCTGTTCAGTTTCTACATCTCGATCGCCTCCTACATGTCGAACGTTGGGTAATTGCAGAGCCCCGGGCGCGCCGTGCTGGGAGATCGCTTCCTCTCTCAAAACGGCCGAAATAAATCAAGGCAAACCTCAGTACTGGAATCTTCTTTCACTGAACATCTCATTTTGTGGTCAGCAAAAGCGTTTGATTTTAATTCTAGCGATTACAATAATAGCTTGAACTGAAGAATTGGGTACCCGTTTGGGCTTATAAAGTAGATCAATGTGTCCGGTGGTTGTGGATCTGCGTTAGTGCCGCCAGCTCCCCTCAGGGGGGGGGGGGGTATGGTGGGCCTTAGGGTTAGTTCATTAAGGTTCAGTCATCCGATGTCATGGGGAGTAGCTCCCCTAGAGAACTTTAGCTAGACCTTCGGAGCATGTGTTTTTCGTGTCCACTTTACTTCTGTTTAACTGCTCGTACAGATGTTGCCTCATTCTGTTCCTCCTCTCCTAACTTGCTGTTCCCATGCGTGCGCTTTGATCTCGTGTGTGAACAGCTTCGTGCAACAGTTCCACGTTCTTAACCTTCTTATTCCCACGCCCCGCTTAAGGATAAATGTTTTCCTTCTAGTCCCCTTAGTGTTTTTAAATAAATGTGGCGCTTCATTCCATTCTATTCTATTTAATACGAACCAATTACACTGTTGACATATTTCATACTTCTTTACTGCGTAGGCTCGCTCACGCCCCCCAGGGAGGCGCGCCACGTACCAGGTTAATTAAGAAGCACTGCTCTACAGTATGCAGTTATTTCTTCCTCTGTTTGATCGCCGTTATAGTGGATGAGGCTTAGATTATTCAATATAATGATAACAATAATAACGCCGTCTGCTGGAGCAGTTGCATACGAACGAATCAAGTCTCATTACGTCACATTGCCTCAGCCTTTCCCTGAAATGGATGTCTTACAGAACTATCTTCTGGGTCTGTGATCGAATGGAAGTGGTGAATGCAAGTGCAGTAACTGTATAGACTGTAAGGACGGTCGTAAGACCTGGACATGAAAATTCTTTCCCCACAAATTATGCTGCGACTTGTTACAACGTACTGCACTCATCTGTGATCGCTACAAATTGTGTAATTCCTACGAAAAGTACGATCTATCCCAAAGGGCTACATCGTCGATTTGTTAACCAGTAGCTGTGTTCAGTTATAGGGACGAAGTGTATCTCATGTATACATCGCTAAACCATGTCAAAAGGATGTCGTATATATCATCTAACAGACATGTAACTTGTAAAAAAATTGCTTCCTACGAATTCTCAATGACATTGTTACTGCAGCACAACGTTGTGATATATGTGCACCATACGTTGCTTCTATGCTGTCGCAGCTCACCACCCTTGGCGCCACCTTCAATTACGATCCCCGTGCATTCAATATCCCACGGCCAGGCTCATCCCTCCCATATCTCCGTGTTATTAAGTTTTCATAAAAGATTGGTTTGCTCATAAGATGAAGAGATAGCGCCTTGCTGTATACGAGCAGCGATCGCTGACCCGCTTTGGAGATAAGCGGTGACGTGCAATTAGCTCTCGGTACTTTCTTCTCCAAACTTTTTATCCTGTTCTCGTTTTCCAATTTGTGTTGCTTTTTTCGTGCTGTGTTTGTTTGACCTAAGGTGTGGATGAGCTAAGGTGTGGATGAGCTAAGGTGTGGATGAGCTAAGGTGTGGATGAGCTAAGGTGTGGATGAGCTAAGGTGTGGATGACCCAAGGTGTGGATGACCCAAGGTGTGGATGACCCAAGGTGTGGATGACCCAAGGTGTGGATGACCCAAGGTGTGGATGACCCAAGGTGTGGATGACCCAAGGTGTGGATGAC
>LQNS02000137.1:24964569-24979213 GCA_001587735.2 Parhyale hawaiensis | reverse complement strand
CTAGAGATGAAGGAATATTAAGGGGATTAAGGTCTAGAGATGAAGGAATATTAAGGGGATTAAGGTCTAGAGATGAAGGAATATTAAGGGGATTAAGGTCTAGAGATGAAGGAATATCAAGGGGATTAGGGTCTAGAGATGAAGGAATATTAGGGATTAAGGTCTAGAGATGAAGGAATATCAAGGGGATTAGGGTCTAGAGATGAAGGAATATTAGGGATTAAGGTCTAGAGATGAAGGAATATTAAGGGGAATAAGGTCTAGAGATGAAGGAATATTAAAGGGATTAATGTCTGGAGATGAAGGAATATTAAGTAAAAATATGCTTAAATACAACGGTTGTAACGATGTTTATTGAAAACATTCTGTAGTGATGCATTGAAATTAAAAATTTCGTATAATGGAAATATCTGCATTTAAAATTAAATTTGAAGATTACACGTTTTCGAATGTACATATACGAACGCCCGGCGCGTCGCTGTTACTGACGAAGATGTAAAGGAGCACCGGGCGAGGCTGGGGAATGACGGGTGCCATTGATGCAGATTTCATGTTACTCTTTAATTACTATTTAAGACGGCGAAAATAATTTTTTTGCGATTGCAGGGGCTGTTTGCAACTGTCGTACTTTTTGTTTACGTTCTGACGTCACGGCAGTGCCGGAGTTACTTGGCCACGTGAGCTAAGAATTCTGGAAAATTAAGAAAATGCTTGCTTGACTAAATTAGGAAAAAATAATTATACGATACTCACGAACGTAACTTGGCAGCTTTCAAGTACAAGAATAAATATTTATCACAAAACCCACCCTAGAAGGTTTGTCGATTTTTGTGTGTAAGTAGCAGCGCAAGACTTGACTTCTCTCTATATATAATACGACTTCCAATACAATTTTTTGTTTATTTTTCTTGTATCATCTACCAAAAACAATGACCATATTAACAAACCGGTCAACTGTTGATAATTACTGTGGAAAGTGAGATCACTAAGTTATTACTTTACTTTAGCGCATATTTCAGCGATAGTTTCATTCCGATCATAAATGCTGATAAAAAATTATAAAATGCTACCACCGTTAATGATCATGTTTTCACTGCTAAGTTTTGAACTATCCCTACTGTATATCATTGAAATTTGATTGGCGAACAATAAGTGAAATGTACAGAAGTTATGTTAACATACAATAAACACTTTAGCTAATTTTACGGCATTTGGCGCATACGAAGAAGTTTACAAACAGGATGTAATTAGTACTGCAGTTCCTGTAAAAACAGTTTTGTGCATACCACATTTTTTTAGCTCTAAAAGACAGTTTGTTGTGTTATACTTGATATGTCGGTACATTAGTAGCTACGTACGCAGTAATTAGTTTTCAAAAGATTATATTTTAATTGCTTCTGATAAACGATATACTATAGTGATGAGCGGTTTTTCTGCTGCATCTGAAAGCTTTCTATCAATTAAGAATCGCTTTTTGTAGACAGAGCGCCCGTCATCTGGCACGTCCACACAAGTACGTCCAGTGGGAACGGAGACTTTAAAACGACGAAAGCACAAAGTGGCGACAAGTATGTCGATGTATTATGCCGTAATTGTTCAATTTCTCTATCGTGAATGTTGAAGTTTGACTGAGCTATGCTCAACTTGCTATGCTTTTGGTACCTATGAAACAGGATTGATCTAAAAAAATGAGACTCTATCCGTCTCTGTGTCAGTGCTGAGAATTTTCTACCATGAAATTAACTAGTAACTCTATGACAGTATTCTTGCTCAATAAGTAGCTATGTCTATTCTGTGTGACGAATGCTGAGCTTCTCTACAGTTGATATTTTCCAAGGTTGACTTTGAGTCGTCTGCTGCACCTGACAGGGTGCAGTAAACTGCGTGTTACTTTTCTGCAGCAAAGACAAAGATTTGAGTGGTCGGAGGGTCCTTCCGCTGGGAACGTGTTGTGTGGAACTTTCTGTAAGTGGATTCGTCCGAAGACGCTCAGCCCGCTGGGATCATCATGCAGAATACTACCTCCTTACGTCACTGCTCTCTTGCTACTAACTTTACGGGCCATACATAATTGATACAGACTCGCGCATTAGCCACTACACTGTTTTCTATACTGCCAGCTTCTGTTTTTGCCTTTTTGGGCTGTATATAAGTTTTTATTTATTTTTTTGAAGCACCTGCAATAGAAATTCTAAAACATAAAGGAAGAACTTGTCCCCAACACCACCGGCGCCGACGCAGAGACACCCTGGGCTGTATGAACTCTCTTACATTCCATCGGTGATGTTTTCGGCTCTCTTAAGTCCATGAATTCTAGGGACATTGGCATCACTCTTATCTGTATTGGCTATTAATAGTTGGCAAATTAGCTAAACGATCGGCAGCTGTCTTGTTTTGCTAGCTGCTAATGGTCAAACAAACTATTGGCAGTGGTTTGTGGGAGGCGTAGCCGCGTGTTTTGCGATAGGCCTGATGGTAAACTCCGTAATGGCTCTCCAGAGGTCACGCCGCGTCCCGCCGCCGCTCACACGAACGCACCTTCGCGGAAAATGACGACGCCAGAGGCCGACGGGGACGCGCAGGGGTCGCCGCCACTCGGGGCACAGCGGACATCGAGCAGACCTCTGCCTTGTCCCTACATCTGGCCTCTGCAGCACCGGCCGCCGGGGTTCGCGGGCTGCTCCGGCTGCTCGACAGTTCCAGAGAAAGATAACAGGTCGGGAGTCAGCGGGAGATGAGGGGTTGCCTGGTGCGCGGATGCTAAAGTTGAAGTTCTTCAGCTGTAATTGGCGGAATATCCAGAGGTTTTAGGAGCACAGCTAACATGGATAGTTTGACGGTACCAGCGACTCTTGCATACGGTTTACTAAGAAAAATTTGAGAGATGAGCCTAAAAAATACAACTGAAGATACCATTTGGCATGCCCTACTTGGGTATTTATTTCGCTTATTATCAGAACACTTTTTAGGATCTTCGTGGTAGACAAGCTCGAGTTTGTAGTTTGACTGCAACATTGAGCTGACTCGACTGACTAGCGTGACACACTTTGTGGCCGGTAATCAACTGTTTGTTCTCACACTAAAAGTTCTAACGAAAAGTATTTTTTTCAGTGTTTACAGTGTTTACTTTTATGTATGTCTAATGTACATTTCATTGTCTTGCTGTACGACCACAGGACAGCGGTACGCGTTCTTAACCACTATAATTAAACCAAAACCCTACTAATACGGTAATGGCTGGCATCATCGCGGCCACCCATAGGCCGCACCACAGCACAACCACCCGCAACAACAGTCTGACAGCCTCATAGCCCCGAATAGACGCAGCCTCTGTGACACGGGCCTACACCAAGCCTTTGCCCAAGCGACCTCGCCCTAATTTTACTTCAGCAGGCTGCAATAATTTTGAGCTCCATACTGCTGACCTGCCGTAATTGAGGCCAGGAGCCGGATGTTCAAACTCCTTGTTACAAGCACCGTAACTGCACAGCTGCAGGCACGACTGCCACCATGTAACTCAAGGATTACGAGACTAACAGGTTAACCCAGAGGGCGGAGCCGAGCTGTAGTGCATCATGGGAAATGCTTTGTGACGTCATAAAAACCTACTACGTTCATCAGTAGCTAGTTTGCATTGTTTCTTCATCATTTCATTTGGGCCTCAAGAGTGTCCTACGTGTCCTACAATCGTTATAGTTGTACAAAAACATGTATCAAAGCTTCTACAAACTTTTTTTTAGCTTTCTGAAGAATAAATTTTTTAAAGAACGTTGGTTCAAAGGCTCGTAAACGAGCAGATGCATTCAACCGGCAAATGCCCGCATGTGTCAGAAGCACTTTTAGAGCCAAGTTTATCGTCTTTAAAATGCAACAAATCAAGTGAGTTTCATCGAAAGCAATATGGCATTCCAAAGATTGATTTATATGAGTGAATACCTCATTGTTTTCGATTTATTTCGTCTTCTACCAGTGATCTGCTATCTTCTATAATTTAAAACCGCTGCAACAAAAATTGGCTCAGATGCGAGCGATTGAACGCCGAGATAGAAACAGTTCTAAACGAGATTTGTAAGAAAAACATTAAAGGACTAAACAAAAAATTTACTCTCCTTCCGGCGAAGTAATATTAAAGCAAAAGTATAATACACACACGCCATATAATTGCTCGATAAAATTAGAAAAAAACATGAGCTGCTATACGCTGCGCGCTTTACAACAATATAAGAGTAGGGTGTTAACTAACTTGCATAAAATTGCCTAACCGTATTCCACATACCTAAACTGTCTTACGGAATAATGTTGATACTAGCGAATGTTGACTCCATAATTTTTCCAATGATGCTGTAGTTTCTACGATTAAGAGAGGCGATATGTTACGACGCTTACGCGACTGCACAGCTTAGGGCAACATTTTACCGAAACTTCCCGACCGGGTGCGTGCCTCTTACGGAAAAAAACAACCTAAATAATAATGAAATTTTATCTTTCAGAGAGTTAAAAAAAGTTCGTAGAGGCTTTGATACATGTTTTTGTGTAGCTACAATGATTGTAGGACATGTAGGACACTCTGGAGGCCCAAATGAAATGATGAAGAAACAATACAACATAGCTACTGATAAATGTACTAAGTTTTTATGACGTCACGAGCCCATTTCCCATGATGCACTACAGCTTGGCTCCGTCCCCTAGGTTAACCTGTTGGTCTCAAAATCCTTGATGTAACTGCTGAAGTTTTACATTTTTACTCCTCAGTTTAACATCTGAGTGTCTACTATCTAGGTCTGCATCGCATGGAGGTTCAAACCACTTTGATCATAACTTTGTGAAGATCAGTATAAGAAAGCGACAAAATCTGAGTCGCAATATCGGTACTTCTTCAAAGAACTGTACAGTTGACGTTACCGTAACTTTACAAGGCGTTTGTGCATCCGGCCCCAGGTCTGTGGCTGTCTCTTCCAAAGTCCGCTAAATTTCAATAAACTGCGGTCCTGGAGCGCCATGATTCCTATGCCCTGTTCCAATAGAGCGTGGCTTCCTTGCAGCGTACCTGGGTTGTGGTCACTTGCTTGTCTGGCTCGGTCCTGTTTAACTTTTTTGTGGAAGTGCGACTGCTAACGGATGAGATTTTTTCTGCAAGCGCTACTGGACGAAGTCTAGTCTGTGCTTGTGTTACTTGACCTTAATCCTTCTGTAAGCTTTCTCGCTCCTTCTCCACCCGAAATAGCTAACTGAATGAGCAAACGTTATTCAAATCTGCTGGGCTTTTCGTTTCTCTTTTGTAGTTGGATAAAATGAAGTCGTTGAGAGATATTTTTTAGCCGTTGAATGAAATTAGAGCGCAAAATACGAAACATTATTGACAATTCTTAAGCGAATACATTGTTGCGGGCACAGCTTCTTTGACTTGTACGTTGTTGCAGTTTCACTGCAGGAGTTCCACCAGCAAATGCCAGTACTGGTATAGAGTTTCGAATATCTCTAGCACTTTTGAATGATTTTATAACTCCCCAACGACATCTTTTGCAGTGCGACAGTATGCTTTGTGTAGCCTCGGACACTTGAACGTTTTTATTCCAAGAACTGAAACGTTCCGCCGTTTGTGCTCTTGTGGGCAGTGGCCGTTACAATTGGCGGTTTGCATCACTGATGCCGGTGGACTCTTGCCGATGACACACGTCCAGTAAATTGTACAGCAACTGCAAGCGCTGTGTTTGACTATGTGAATAATATAATCATACAACCACGCTTGCCTTAAGTACAGAACATTTATGTTTTGCTTCTACGGCTACAACATTTAATACGTGGCATCCCCTTCGGAACGTCCCCGAACACGCACCTATGTTGGATGGCCAAGTCGCTAGCGCTGGGGGTAATTGAGCACAACTCTCCCATTCCAATGCTTGCCTCCCCGAACGGGTGGTGCTCGCCTCATACGAGTCCAATTCAAAAGGGCACTGTAACTTAACCATTGCAGAAAGAGCAGAACTGACCCAAGTGAGGTGCTAACTTAGTACCCGCGTGTCGCCGCGTGCGCCGAGCGTCCGGTGACAATAACAACGGCAAGGTCATTTTTCTGGACATCGCAACTGATGAAACAGCCGAGGCTGACGACACCGCGAAAACAACAACTGCGTGTCGGGCCTCCGGCGGTCCCCCCGAGCCAATCCAGAATACTTTCTCTAACTTGGCTTTGCCCCTTCTGGTGCATGCCGAGTTATGTGGCACTGATGATAGATAGTGATAGTAACTTGGTATTGGTCGTGTTGCTGATTTGTTGTACGAGTATCCACGTTTGCGTTTCGGGCGGAAACGCAATTGGTTGGGTATTAACCTTTAAGCGTCATTCTCACATTCGTATTCGACTCGAGGTAGTTATCGGGAGTAGTTTCAGCTTACGTTTCTTCCACTAGAGGAAGAAAGAAGGGACATAGTAGGTTGATAGAAAACATGAAACCCCATGCACCCTGGCGTTTCCATATTTGATTCGATTTGCTAAGGCTAAGTGTTTTCCCAAGTGGATTTCACGGCATCTATAAGTGTGACTCCTTTTCGTTTCTGCAGTGGCGAACATCGCCGTGAATCGTTTTTAGGTTTCATCTTGGGTGTTTTGCATTGATCGTGTGGATGAGCCACGGCCACCTGGTGGTGACTTTTAACAGACTAGTGCTTACCGTTTATTTTTCGGACCGAAGCTATTAGAATAATACTCGTAAATGCCTATTTATTTTACGCGTTAAAGGGTTGAGTACGATAACAATTTTATCTATTAGTTGTGCACCCTTCAGTTCATGCTTCATTTGGATCATTCATTCCTAAGTTACTGAATCAGTAGAACGTGCTCAACGGTGGCATTGCAGAACATCAGACTAACGACTAGAATTATGTTTCATTGTGAAGTGCAGCGTGCACCAATCAGTCTTCACATGGCGCCACGAGCCAGCGACTCCGCCTTCTGCTTCTGCAACAAAGCCCTTCAGAAGGCACTTGTGTAGCGTGAAGCAACAGCACAAATGGCTGAGGTAAACAGCGAACTTTTGCTTTCGTAATGACGCGTAATGGAGTAGGGGAGGAAGAAGAAGAAGACTTTCACGTGTACCAGGCACCCACGTGTTGAGGCAGCTGTTGGGACCCAGCAGGTGGGTTGGCAAACCACCAAACCCAAGAGAAAGAAATACCAAAGTTGATCAGGGCAAGGAAACAATCTCCGGACTCGAGTGAAAGCTTCGCCTTCGTTGAAAAGATTGGAGGGTCATTGTTGGGGCGAGAGTGAAATGATTTAAATGAAAGAGCAATTTGCCGGTGCTTATTGCTGTGAAATGAAAGCCACGCAAGGCCTTTGCTATAATTTATGACAACTTGAGGCTGAAAAAAGCTTGACTGTTAGTGCCAGTACTCGGGTTTTGAAAATGAAATGTCACGTGGCCTTTGCGTCGCCCTGCGGTGAAACGGACGGACTACCGCGTGCTGTTTACGGGAATAGGATCAGGAAACTAAGACACGTGCAGTCGGAAGATGACACATTTTTATTGCTCTTTTAGTGCGACAAGGAAAGTAAATTACTGTATTCGCATTTTTATAACCATGTCTGTTTACGAGGAGGGTGGCATAGTTTATTTTGTTCTCGTATCCTGTCATAAGAGGTACATACTATCACTCAGACGCTCCATATTTTTTCAAGACATAGCGGGGCTGTGGGGCATCCGTCTTCATTAGTTCACATTTATAACTTCTGTTCGTCATCGCGTTTTTAGCAACAGCCTTAGTTCTACTTTGTCTTCCTTTGTTTCCAACGACTCTCCTCTCCTGCATTGAACCTGTATGGAAACACTCCTGTTAGTGACTTTACGCCACAGCTTGATAATCTGCCAATTTATCATCTCAAACATCACAGAAGACATTTTTGTTAGTGAAGCGTACACACTCGGTCGTTATGGACAACAATACAATGATAATAATCGATATTGATAATATAAATTATGTTACACAATAGCATTTGTGGCAATGTATGCTCGTACATGCATTGTGCGAATAGTAATGATGCAGTTAGTCCTGACAAGGTCTTCACTGACAGGAGCGCAGTACCTGTGCTTCTCTGCGCACTGTCGGCCCATTGGTTCTGTAGGACAGCAGAGCTCCAGCGCGGCAGTTCGATGCGACGCTAAATGGCAGTTGAGATTGCTGCGCAACGAGAGCGCAATCACAATAACGAAAGCAATCAGGGTCGGTGATCTATCACTGAGCGCCGGATGTGTCTTACGATCAGTGCGGCTCTCATCCTTGAATGGGATACGGCGGCCCCGCCTGCTGCTGCTGCTCCACATGGCGGGATGTGGGAACGTCCCTAAAAAGCGAGTCGCATAAAAGAATGAAGACTGTAAGATAAAAGTAGAAAGGAAACGCGGATCATTCTATTTGAAATTCACTAGAGGAAGTCGAAAGTTGCCAAAGACGGACAAATGAAGAGGTCTTGGGTCATTATGTTCTTCGTTATGTCATGGCTGTCGTCAGTAGCAACAGGTATTGCACGTGTAGTAAAATGCATGGTCGAATTTATTATATATGATCAGTGTGTATGATGCTTCCAAGCCTTGCTGTTTTATAGCATGTAATTACAAGGAAAACTCTACTTTTTGTTGCATTTATGCCCAGCATTCTCTAGACAAAATTACTAGTGACATTACATGAAAATATCCGTGCATGTCACATGGCGCCACGGGGGCCGTTCACTCGCGTCATACTCTGTACACGCCGTGACGATGCACATCCTCGCATGGCAGCCCCGTCGTCTTTCACTGATATTCGCTGGCCCGCGACATATGGTGGACGGTGTTCTTCATACCTTTTTTCTTCTTCTGAATAATACGGTGCTGTTGCATATCTGCAGCGTTCTTGTCCAGATCATGAAGTTTATAGGTCCCAGAAAAGAACCGTGAAGCAAGATATCCTGGTTCCACAGGCTGGTCTACTGTGCTATCCAGCTCATTCGCAGTGGTATCAGAAAATTATCGAAGCTGCGCCCGTATTTTTTCAGCCATATATAAAAGTTTTACAGATGCCTGACAGAAGGGGGCGTGAATTCTTCGTTGTTGCCCATTTCTAGAGAAATGCCCTGCCAGTGCATCTGTTTTCTATATGTGTACAACTTTCCCAAAAATATACAACTCTGAGCATCCGTAATGGTAAGACCTATATAACATAGTGCCAGGCATATACAATTCTATCGATCCTGTCTCATTCGTTCAAAAGTATGATGATTTTGCAATGAAAAGTATTGGAATTTATTTTATTTTCTGGAGCATTGCATTTTGATTGCCTTTTGACGTCGGTGTCAAAGCTATAACAAACCTTGTAGCCAATGCTTAGAGAACGCTGAGTGAGTGTCTTTCGAAACTGGCAAGGTTTGAGACGATTCGACGCAACATGCCAAGTGTGTCATGCGCGATAAATCGTTGTACTTTTTTGGTATGATTACCATCTTGCAGCAGGTGCTAGCTAGTAACTTAATAATTATTCCTCTTTCCTTTTCCATCCCTGTAAGCGATATCTTTATTATTTTGCAAGTTTTCGAAACAATTTGTTCGTGTTTGTGCTGACTCACTTTTAATCGTTGTATTCGTCCCGGCCGAATCACCTTGAGTCATCTCCTCTTGAGTCATCCTTGTTCGTCAGCTCCACCCTCATCACAGGAAGAGCTTTTCCTCTTCATCTATTTTCATAACATCCGTGAAATGAGCGCCTACAAATCTGCCACGCTTGTTCCCTGCGCGCTTTGCAACAACGTTGTTGCCCTAACGTCCTCCGCAAACTTTCGCTAACGCGCGCGGTGTAGCGGCAGAAGTTTCCTTTCAGGCGCGTGACTCGGCTGCTCCTGATTTCCTTCTCTTCGTTGATTTATTAACAACTGGCTGTGTGCCTCATCTTTGGAGCTGTGAGCTGTTCTCGTTCCAGTGAAAATAATTAGTTTAGTATCTGTTGCCGCGGTGCTTGCATTCCAGAGTCTGAATCGTCTGTGTAATACGATCCGAACTGTGTTGCCATCGGCGCCAAGTAGGTTGCCTTTGAGCCTGTACACAAGCTAGTCAACAGAACGAGTTTCGTTTTTTCCACTTTTGAGCGCGTTAATTACTGTGTCCGTTTATGAGACACACGCAAAGAATTGAGTATTATAATATGCCCTCCAAGTTTGAAGAGATTAACGAAACTTAAGTGCACTCACTAAGCAAACTGAGCTGACTGCCAACATTTTCTCACATTATTGGTTAACTCAGCGCTGTGTTGATGAGGACCCAACATAACGTTCGAACTGTTAGCTGAGGAACCGCGTTCTTTTGACTAGCGGGTGTGCTAGCCTTTTGCCTCAGCTAGGCCTTCGGGCATATGTTCTTTGTGCCCACTTTAGTTCTACTCATTTCCATGCCTCTATAATTATAATCGCTTAGCGTTCTGTTCTTGCTCTTCTCTCACGACTTGCAGTTTCCAAGATCGGTGATACTTCTTGGGAATGTCTTGAAGCACCGGTGCCACGTTCCTGACGACATACTGTACGTCTCTTAATTCTTCCTCGATTAGATCGCTTTATAGTCGAGACGGAGGTTTTAACTCTTAGATATAATAATAATTCGTTACCCTATTATCATTAATGTGACGTTTCTACGGTCTTGTGGTATGTGTGTCACAGAAAAGTTAAAAATAAAGCGTTATATGAGCCTAGCACTCGGCTATGAGAGTCTCCTTTTAAGCATCATTAGTCTAATGTCAAGTATAACGTGTTTTTTCATTGTGTTACGGTGTGACACTCAAATGCGCTTGAATACTATGTATCGTGAAATCTCATCATAGCAGTTGTAAAAAAAATAAATCGTATCAGAATCCATTTTTGCAGGCTTCTCTGTGCTTCATAGCAACATCGAACTGACTGATAATTACTACAGCATCAAACTTACTGCATCTGCAGCCCCAGGTCCCGACTGTTCCCAGAGACACTGGGGACACAAAGTCCCCACCTGGTGGATCTTGCTGCAAGTCGCCACAGAACTTCAGCTCGGCGCTGTTTCGCTACGCTCGCATTAGGCTTACAATGGACGACTCGGCCGCTGCTCTCCCAGGCCATTTTTTTATGGAGGCTTTTCCCAGGGCCAGGAGTCATTGGAAGCCCGTGGCCGTTCGCACCTCATAAATATCAAGTCAAAACGCTCAGTTCACTTTCAGATGAAGTAAAAAGGCTCTTGTCAGGCGCTTATTACCGGCCCTGCTGGAGATGAAAATTTATTGCTCGCTGGATTCCAGCTCTAAGGTATTGGTCTTTATCAGGAGATATTTCTCCGTATACAGGAATGTTTCACTGGTTAAGTGTATAGACATGGAACGCCGTTCCGCACAATATGTCCCGTAAAGATATTCCCACGGCGTCCACACACCTTCCAATGAGCTCAGGATTCCGTCCCTATGTTGAAAAGGGTCCCATCCTTAGTCTTGCGCTAAATACAGACTTTCATTGTGTCCTGCATTAGTGATTTTTCTGCTTTACTATCTCTTGTGATAATTTAGCATTGAATGTGCAAATTTTGTTTGCTGTGATTGCTGGTGGACATTGCTAATGATTTTTTTAATAATTTGGACACAGTGCTCACGCATCACTAAGAATTGGATTTTTCTTAGGCAATACACACTAGAACACACACAAAGCATAAATTTCACAATCATAAAGCAAAGGAAGGCGTAAACTCTTAGCAAAAGTATCTACTGCGCAGATTCTTAAATGTCATTGCTTGGATATTATCCGGCCATGGCAGTTCTTGTGCTGCGCTCAATTGTCGGTCATCTCAGCCAAAATTTCAAATTCATATGACTGAGATGGCGCCCTTTCTTTTCTTCTGGTGTAGGTCATAGGGCTTGGTTAGTTAGGTTCGCCCAAGGGGGATGGCGCCGACATGGGGACCCCGTAAATACCTCAGCCTCAGTGAGGCCTAGAGGACGTCTATTTTTCGTACTCGCTGTGCTTCCTTTTATTTTCACACTCATATTGATGATGTGTTGTCTTGTTCTTCCTTTTTCCTCGCCTTGATATCTCCTAGCAAGTTGATTCAGTGTACGCGGGAACACCCTGGTGCATGGGTTCTCGGTTTCTCTAGGCACACTACATATACCGACTGCTCTCTTCGGAAATTCCTCCATTTTTTCGACAGTGTACACTGCTGGCAGGATAAAATGAACCATTTCATTTTGTAATTTTTCATTTAGAAAAGCAATTTTTTATGGATGCGTCGGACCGACGCTGCTGTCGGCGACTCGGGGTCTTCTGCGCCGCCGCCATTTATTTGGCGACGTCTCCGCGCATCGCCGCGCTGTCATGGGAGACCAATTAGTTCATTGTTGTTCTTGCCATTTGCGGTGTTGTCATTCCCGATGGAAGGAATGACATTATCTCTGCTCAACTTTTATGGCTATTGGATCTCCTCTTGCTGGCTGGTGCGTCGCTGTCGTCGTGATCTGCCTTCCTTCTCATCATTTATTAGTTGTTTTTTGCTAGTTTTTTAGTGCGGAAATAACTCGATGGTCTGTGACTCTTGTACATTGTCGTCACTATACATTGTTCTTCGTGTATAACAGTGATGCGTACGTTCCCCAACGCTTGCATTACCTTGTTGCTTTCTCTCGTATTAGGACGTGTTCAAGATGACATGAAAAGTTAACTCTATATTAATGTTGTGTTAGCTTGCTGAAAAAGCTTTTTTCCCGGGAGGAATACAATGAGACGAAGAACCCTTGTAAAAAGCACCTGCTTTCAATTAGTTTAATTCTTTCATTTGTAACAGTTGCTCAATCAACCGTATTGAAAAAGATCCTTTAACCTTGAATTTAAAGTTTTATCAATTTGCCATTAATGAAAATGGTTTCTGTGCTATCCACCTGGTATCTGAGGACGATGATGTGGTAGAAAATTCATCAACAGTTGCAGTAAATTTATGAGAACGCCTCCGTGCCAGCACCTCCATCTCCTTTTTAGCTGTTGTTCAGTGCAAATTTGGAGCCTCGCCGCTTGTGTAAACACTCATCTTTTGGACTATTTTCTATCGAGTATGTTAAGCTCATTTAGCGATTTCACGGGTACTGTTCCTTACTCCATTGTTCATGGTAACAGCATTGACTTGGTCTTCCATCACCGACCTTTTACCACTCAGCCTGTTCGGTGTATCCGAGAGGATCTCATCACATAGACCGCATTCCTCGAGTGTTCCACTCGACCAGTGAGTGCCAGGACCCTTAATACTCTTAATGATCAAGTTTTGGTCATCAAAGTTGTGTCTTCAAAGTCCTCTTGTGTTTCACATCATTGGGTCGTCGCCGGACCGTGACTGCGGTATCCGTGATACGGAACTTTGATAGAAGAGTGGGAGCATTCCGGACGATCCTCCGGCGACGGTAGCAACTGACCGTGTTGTCGTACGTACTGGCTGTGCTCAGATATAAGACGACTCTCACCACCACAAACATCTAGTATACTAGTGCGTTGCGTTGTAAGTAAACATTTACATTACCATGGCAGTATCATGTTTTTTATTGCTGTCATAATTAAATTACGTATAAAGATGCGCCCTAGTTCGAAATACTTTCTGACCATGAATAGATTTGGGGGCCAAGCGAGCATCGATTACTATAACAAAACTTATATTTCGAAAGTAAATTTTCTTCGCCTGCAGCTATTACCCCTTGTGACCTACTTACTAGTCTACTTTGATTCAGTCGTTTTGCTGTTGTCCTAGCAAAAATATGTAGATATATTTGAGTCTAAGAGACTTTCAGCAGCAGCGAACATTATTTGTGATAGCTGGAGGCCATGCCGAGCTCTTCAGCTCCCTCCGACCATCTGCTAGTCGACGGCCTGGGCCCTGGCTGACACACAGGAACACGGCTACATTAAGCTTCAGTTATGGTGGGCATCTAGACCGTGGTAAGTTGGTTAACAAGGTTTGCGACGCTCTGTTATTTTATGGCTGGATAAAATACTCACTACAATGGGTGCGCTTTATTTTATAAACAGATTTTCTCACTTAATACCAAGGCCTCCGCTGCTGCAGGATGCTGCAGTCGTCGCCTCGAAGTCTCGCATTCAGAATACTGCTAAACTTTCTTTCCGAGACGTCAGATACTTGAAATTTCCGTCGGTGATCATTTTCTTCTGTTCCAATAGTTTCCTTATAAAATAATAATAATGATGTGCTTTATTAGGTACAAACGTAAGTGACATCTTACACTTTACTAGCATAACTATCGAGACCTTGTGATGATTGAACAGTATATGTCTCCACACTCTGCAGATAAGTCCCATGACTATAAAAAAATTAAACGGCCGTTTCATATATTGACGTTTGTTTTTGTTTTATATTCAAGAAGGATATAACATTTGCAGCAATTAAAGCGGAT
The DNA here is from genome assembly GCA_001587735.2 of Parhyale hawaiensis. Taxonomy (NCBI): domain Eukaryota; kingdom Metazoa; phylum Arthropoda; class Malacostraca; order Amphipoda; family Hyalidae; genus Parhyale; species Parhyale hawaiensis. The sequence continues at coordinate 24,964,789 of LQNS02000137.1, read as the reverse complement.
AAGTCGTTGTTTACGCCGGAATTGCTGGAGACCTCAACCCATGTTAAGAAATTATCCACAGCCGTATAGCAGCGAACGTACAGTAGATTAGATTAGATTAGATAGGCGGCAGTAGACGAACCAAAAGGCCCATTCCCAAAAAGACACCGGGATTTACACCCCGATCCTCTATGAGCTATTGCCATTATGTTAGTAGAATGTAAAGGAATGGAGAAACGAG
>LQNS02000137.1:24940351-24950798 GCA_001587735.2 Parhyale hawaiensis | reverse complement strand
TGTACCTACCGTAACGAGCGGTCTCTAATGAACGTACGCTGTAAGTGATGTGAGTCGTTTGTGCGTACGTCGGACGTGCCATTAGCTATATGGGACCCTTCGTTTCAGCCCCAGGCTCTGTGGCTTGTACTTGCTGTACAGCGCCACCCCAGGTCGAGGGTAGTTAGGTGCTTGTCTTGTGCTATGGTTGCGCGTGTAACTATTTCATGCTAGGCTGCTCACACCTGAATTGTGACCTCAACCTTAAAACTACTGCTTTGATATTAACAATAGTGTGTGGCTGTTGAAATTCCGTGAAGATGTGCGTCTTTGTTGGGTAGCACAAATGTTGCGAAAAGTGAAAATAAGAAATACGTAAACAGCTGTACATACATACTTGGTTATTTCGGAAGGTCAGCTTTTGGAACTTCATTGAGCTATTTGATCAGGGCGTATATTATACGGCAAAGATTGTGTAAATTATAAATGTTGTTAAATTTCGTACGGAGAACAGCTCAATTTCACTGCTGCGATCAATATAGATTCCTAGATATACTTGCAGTAATGTTCACGATTTGTTCATAATGCCGCGTACGCATAAACTGCAGTAGTTACAATTTCAGGAATCTGACTGTGCACGTGGCTGGCTTGTCTTGTACGTAGTGTGAGCGTTTACACTGCACGTATTCCGTGCCGCATGCAGTATGTACCCCTGCCATGCCCTATACTAGTAATTACGTACATATTCAGTACCTTACGTACTTACTGCACTCACCACACTCACCCACAACAGCCCGCACTCACCCTATTCACGCTCACAAACACGCCTCAGAGATTAGGGTCTGCTCCGCCGGGGCCCGCGCAAGACATTCCAAAAGGAGTCCAAAGAAAGCCTCCTGTCACAGCCCAGGCGCGCCTATCTTAGGGCTATCGCAGGACGGGCTTGTGTGCACCACGCCATTTTATCAACGGGCTGGGGGGGGGGGATAATGCGCCCAACTATTTTGTGCCGGTCTTTTCGGTATATTCAGCGTGTTCTTATTGTTGTGTGTATGCCATGGCCACTTTTATCTTGCGCAGAATACCCGCGCAGCTCCCGTGTTGGGTTTCTGTCAAGTAACGAGATATTATCTGTACTGATATAAATCGTTCGTTATGTGTTTGTGACGATGCCAGTGCAATTAAAATGTTGTTGAAAGTGTTTATTCATTGAAGAAATTATGAACATATGCAACTGGAACGCCTCGTGGCGTAAGACTATCACCCGCGGTGGGAGAAAATTTCATCGCCGTCATTTTTGATGGCCTGCTAATCCTATTTATTTTGTCATGGGTCAAATCGAGAACAACCTCCCAGGCTACCTGCAAAAAATTATGAACATTGCTCAACTCCTTCTACCACTTTTTGAGTGGACATACACACAAATATACAAATGTACTGAAATCTTCAACGAAAACAGTATCAGCTCTCTCACTTCGTTCGCGGGTGATGAAAATACCCCATGCCCATAGCAGCAGCTGGTCACCATGTCGAAGATACTTTTCAAGTTTCAAGAGACTTCTGGCAGTTGCGCGCTTGTTAGCTGCGTGGGATAATTCAGTGTGATACTTTTGGTAATGATATCTTATATTCGACACTACTCTAATTTCCTGGACGATTGCTTTATTTGATTTACCGCCTGCTTGGCTCACCTGATGCAGTAAACAGACCCTGCGTACAGGTCCGGTACCTGCTAAGCCCCTCGGGTGCGGCCCTATAGCCTCTCTAATGCTCTCTAATCCTAACCGGTAGGCGGAGTGGCAGGTACAGTTCCAAGTGCGGGGGCACATGCTGAAGTCTTGTTGGTTTCTTTCTCCCTCAATAATTTCGAATACCTTGTTGTCTTGTTTGTTCTAACAACGTATTACATCAAGCTTTTGTGTATTCAAAATCAAACAGCTAGCGACAAGTAACAGACACTTGGTCCAGTTGTATTTTATTTCGTGGACGACAATACCGATAACTCGTGCGATACAGGAACTTGGTTGCTTATTTGTCTTTTTTTTTGGGCGTTTTTTTTTAGTATGCTGTGTTGTAAAATGTGCTAGGTAAATCGAAGAAGGGTGCGATGCCAAGGTGCGCTGTAGCCTGCGCGTAGGCAGCGCTCGAGGCGAAAACAATAACGCGATGTGACTCAGAGAGAAGAGCAAAAAAAAAAAAAAGATTTCTCAGAACGGGAAAAAAGGGGTTGAAAAAATCAGTATAAATGAGTGAGAGCTACGTCAAGAATAATCAAAAGCATTTGTAAACGTAATGTCTGAACCTAATTTTAAAGCGAAGAAAATGATTCGAGGGGTTAGAGCCAGAAGTGGTTATGTTCATTATTGGCGAAATTGGGTTTTACTCACCAAGTGGCTGCTTGTGACATTAAAAATATACTTCACAAGCACCCACTTGGTGAATAAAACCCAATTTCGCCAAAAATGGACATAACCACTTCTGGCTCTAAGCCCTAGAAGTATTTATTATACAGAGGGATCCGTCGATGCCAGCGCGTGTCGGACTCATGCATGTTAGATAATATTGGGGCACACTTACGTAACCTGGAATTAGGTATGTCGTCTTTTGGGTTCCTCCAATGATTATACATACTTAACCCTTTACCGAGCGGCTGAAAGACGCCTTCGTAAGAATAGCATTATGGAAGTAACCATACGTGGTCATTAGCCCAGTAAAGGGTTAACACGATTGCGGGAGCTAGCACTGAGAGAAATTGCTGCAAACTGCCCGTGGATGATGAACAGTATAGCTATATACACTAGAATGCTCGCGCTGCCAAAAATGACAGCGAAGAATTTGAGGCGACCCGTATTTATTTAATATGCCTCTTTGAAACATATGCTACAATAACGGACTCAAATTGTAATAAGAGATAAGAACTCTCTTTCAATTCATGTAAGAAGCACAATCGTCTCCCACCATAGGCCACATTCGGAAAAAATTTTAATTAGCAAGCAGCCATGCCTCAGTGAATTTAAATGAATTACCCGCGGCGTATTCATAAGACAGAACAAACGTTCAGTACATCCAAGATTTTATGTTGAACTGAAAGCTGCTCCGTCAAAAGGAAGACTGCAAACTGAAAAAAATGTCTTCTGCCCGTGAACAATCATCGCTTCGTCCACCCTGCGCTGATTAGCTTCTGAATTTGTCCGTGGTAAACTAAGAACTAACATGTGGTTCGCTGTATGGAGATATTATAAAAATAAGACTGCATGGCCGCGCTAAGAAAAGCTCTAATATCGTAATTGTTTCGATTTCAAGAAGTGTTTCAGGCAAGAAGTGCATTGAGATAAAGGAATAAGGATCCTAGTATCGCCTTCTTCTACAGACTGGTCAATCTCCATGGAAACTCAACCTAATTATAAAATCTGCAACCTGGCCTATATTTCGCCTACCTAATTTGCTAAGAGAGGGGACACGAAACGTACAAATATATAAACATATAAATATACAAACAAATAAACACACGACGGTGTTTACTATATTGTTTGATACAACACATATATATTCTGGATGTAGCTGCTGTAGCAAGCCTCGGTGAGAAATGTCGGCTACGAGACACCCCAAGCCTCCGCCACCTCAATAGGCCGAGTGGAACTTGGAAGTACATACAGGCTCTGGCCGCTGTCCGGTGCCTGTGTGGGCCACCTAACGGGCCTGTGTTGCTGCGTGCTGTTGTGCCACCGTAACGTAGGTACCTGCGTGCTGTTGTGCCACCGAAACGTACCTGCGTGCTGTAGTGGCACCGTAACCCACCTGTGGGCCACTGCTACTAACAACCTTTATTGTGTTCTTTTTCTTTTCCGACTTTCTGTTAGGTATCTTACGCGGTATCCCTGTCGTGGGTGTGTGTTTGCCGTAATATTCGACATGTTCCTTCACTTTTTATTTCTTGGTAACTGCGTCAGTTGTGCCTGTGGAGGACCAAAGCTAGCGTATAATTCTGTCTGCAGTTAGGTGGCATTGCTCCCCTACCAGGCTTTGTCGTCTGTGTGGACTTACATTTATACTGTTAATTTTAACCTGTCAACTGATTAACTCACGGTTATATCGGTCCAGTAGTTGGGTAGTGTTTGTAGGGTTTTCGTACCAAATTGAAACTATTTATAAAAAATTGTATCGGTAAGAAGAAAAGCCCGCGTTCGTAGCTTACTAACGCAAGTGAATATTTTTTATACCGGTACTGGATCGCTATTGCAAGCCACCTTTCTCCGCCACGCCCTTTGTTATGCAGGCTCACGTCTTGTCAAGTATCGCTTGTCTTTTGTTTATTTGTCTGCAGTGCAGCGAAAACCCCTCGTGTCACGGTCGAGCGAACACCAACTGCTCTACAGCACCACGTGCCTCTGTACCTGCTCTACAATTTGTATGCAGGAAGTACGTGCGTCCCGGCGTACTCTTGCCTGTGTCTGCACGGCCGTACACTTTCTTGGGTGTGGGTGTTGTGCTATTTTTCTCCAGTGCTGTTACTTCACAAGCGTAGCGAGCTTTTTTGACGAAACCATTCGTTTACGCTTCATGTCGATAGTTGGAGTAAAGTTCTCTACTACAGACGGCGATCATATCACTGATGTTCTTTGTTAATTTATTTAAAAAGTTATTTAAATTAGGTCGCTAGCAGGAAATCGATCATACGCCTATGGCGCGCATTGGTCTATGTTGAAACCGGTTGTGGGTTTCCTGATAGAGGAGATTGTGTAGCATACGTATAACGAGTATAAGTGCTCTCACTGAAAACTTAATGTTAGGAAATACGCCCAACTTAGTCGCGTTAGTCCTCTCCAGGGCATTGGATGGTCGTAGGTTGCGGTTTGTTGGGTTCGCCTATTCTACGTTAAAGGGGGTCGCGCCCCTGGGGATCCCATTGGTAACGATATACCTTTGCTAGACTTTCGGGACGTATTTCTGCCGTGCCCAGTTTGCTGCCTTACATTTCCATACTTCTACTCATGATGCTTTATTCTGTTCGTCCTCCTCTTTTCCGACTTGCTGTTATCGTAAGCGTTCGTTGATCCAGTCTAGGAACACCCTCGTGCATGGGTTCCACATTTTCATCGACATACTGTATGCCCCCTTCTTGCCCCGTCTCGAAACAGCTTCTCAGCGACTTGAGAGAGACTTAAATTTGCATTAATAATAATAATAATAATAATAATGCTCGTTTTTGTATTTTTCCGCTGGACCGTATCGTTCCAATCGATTTCTTTTACTACTCACGTTACTTAGCCCAGTATCATGTTACGTCACCGCTGCCGCCCGTGACAGTAGCCAGCAAATGCTGTTACTGATGAATTTTTGCAAAGACTAACGGCTCTCATTTCTGCCCTCAGGTACTCTGGCACCTGGACATCTTCCGCCGCAGCTTCAGGGAGCTCACGGGCCATGCGTGTATGCAGGACGCCTGTATCTTCTGTGCTCTCAAGGTGAGTACATCTGAAATTTCTTTATCGTTTGTGTCACGGGCACATACTAGGTGTGACGTAGAGCTATTGTAGATTTTCGTCAGCGTGGTATTTCTCTCGTCACCTGTTTATTTTGGACGCAAGTTGGTAAATATTTACCCTTTTGCCCAGTAAAGTTGATACATATGAAATGTGTTTCTTTATAGATTAACACGTCCTTAATCCAAAAATCACAACAATTTTTTTTGCGCAAATGCTTACTTTTCGAGATATTTGGCCTTGAAGTTCTATTTTTCCCCTATCTGATACTGAACAAAAAAGTTTCAAGGTACCCAACTTCTTTTTTTTATCAATAGGAGCAGAAAGATTGATAATTATAGTAATTTTTTTGCAGTAACTAACCTAACCAGACCTAACCTAACCTTAGCTTCTACGATAAAAAACCTACTTCATTATCAATATTGCTGTTGCCCCTTTTCACAAAAATATAGTTGGGTACCTTGGAATTTTTTTTCTTCAGTATTTGATAGGGGAAAAATAGAACTTCAAAGATAAATATCTCGGAAAGTAAGCATTTGCACAAAAAAAATTGTTGTAAGTTTTAGATTCAGGAGAAGTTAGTTTATATAGAAACATGGGTATTTCATATGCATCAACTTCACTGGGCGAAAGGGCAAATATTAGCCTGCACGTTATATATATATATATATATATATCTCGTACGCCAGAGGATTCTACTCAACACTGCTGTCCGTAGAAGCTGCACAATTTTACCTGAAGAAGTAGTTTGTACCGTACCCCATTAGGTTGAGAATTGTTCCCTTTGATGCGTAAGTTTATTAGAATACCGTGTATCTGGTGTACCTGCAAGGTAAGTGTATCATTTAACGTACCGCTCTTGACACTTGTGTTGACATTTGGCTACATATAGGTACCATCACACTGCCGCAACACTGGTCGTTCTCCTGTCTCTGGAAACAACCCCCGCCTGACCTTCGGCCAACGCTCTCTCTGCTTCATTGCCAGATCGTCGCATCTATCGGATTTCCTCCATATAACACCGGCAATAATGAACCATATATATAGCCTACATACACTTGGCTGGTGAGCGGCCGGTCGTTCCGGGGTCCGCAGTCAAGCGTGCGTGTGTGCGGATCTGCGTTCGACATCCGCAATAATTCGCAGGTCGCCGTGCGTTGCGCGGAGCTGTATGGCGACTGCGAGGTTTTCTGCTCGTACATTGGTTGGCCTGCAGCAGCCCACAGCCTTTTATTATTCCAGTAACGGCTGGCAATCTTTGTCCATGTTACTGCTATGAATATGTAGCATTTATCTCGTACGTGTCTTGCTAGTGCAGTATGCGCTGAAGAAATGGTGGTCATTTTACTCTTACCTTCGTATTAGCTTCACCAACCGACCTCCTCTGTCCGACGCGTTCGTTGTCTGGTCACTTTCCTTATGTTTATCTTAATTAGCACTAAATAAAAAAATAAGTATTTTAATATGAGTCCCAATGCCTAGTGAAATTATTGATATTGCTGTCAACACGATTTTTTTTCTATAAAGAACTCCCATTGATTTTTTTTTCTGCCCGTTTTTATATTATACTCTAAGCTCGTGCTTCATATAGACGTTGTGCGTGTAATCTCGTCCGCAGCCCCTGATTATTTTTTATTTAATTGTGAAAGTAAAAAAGCGAGCACGCACCTCTTGCAATGCAAAAGGTGTTTGCAAATGCTCGATCTACATCAGATTTCGTTCCTAAACATCTACCTGTTTGCGAATAATAATATTGAAATAATTCTCTCGCATCTTGCCAGATATTATTAGTGCAGAGCGATAGCATGTAGGTCCGTAGAACAAAAGATTGCGAGGACCAGCGCACTTCTTTGTTAGAAGTGGAGCAACAAAGAAGTGCACCCAATGGCCGTCCATCATTGACGATCGGCGAGCGCCGTGTTCGCCGCTGTCGAGTTCGGCCATTGAGGGCCGTCGGGACTTTGATGAAGAAGGTCTGAAGCCGCCAGCCCTGCGCCAAACGCTGGCTGCTTCTTTGTTACCTTTGGTATGATTTGCAGCTCTAGCCGAGTACAATGACCACTTGTTGCTCTCGCATCTTTTTATGCTGCTAACGAATCTCTTCGTACATTTCATACGTTGCTACTTTAATTGGTTATGCGTCAACTTGGTTGTGTATCTAGCAGGGCACAGAAGTCACATACAACTATTTCAAAAGGAGATAAATTTTATGTGCTACTTGTTTCGCATGTGTTTTTGAACGTCCGCACCCGCTGGTGACCCCAGCAGCTGAGAAGGAGTGGAAACCGCACGTATTGTACGGTCCAATGGCTCTTGGATGGCAATTACAGAACGCTACTTTTTCTTACAATTACTGCTCTTATAAGATCATTTCTTTACTCGTTAAGAGCGAACTCCTGGATAATTGCTGCTGCACTGGCGGTACAGTGAGATATGGAGTACGTCAGCCTTCTTGTGCTGCTTTGGTTTTGCTGTCCAAAGCCAACCGAAGCCTTAGCTCTCTCGTGAGCCACCGTACTGCATTGCATGTGCCTGCCATCGCGCTGGCAGAGTAGACTGTGGTTGGCGCTCACTGTCGCCAGTCTTGGGGTTCGCTTCCTTGCCAGCGAGGTGGGAGTCTGGCGATGCTCGAAATTGCAAGTCAACTTTTTTGTTCGGACTGTAGCGGCCCACTCGTCCGAAACCCCACATTAATGAACAATCCTAGCATCGGAAGTGTAGGGCCATCGCCCAGAGCCCCAGGGTATTTAAGTTTCGTGTTTGGCCCGGCAGTGCGACGATGTACAATTATTAGCTAGGTTTTAGACTCCGTCGTACCCTAGCCGTGCTGCCTGCCGCTCCGCGAGGGCTCGCTCTCCTGTGGTATTTCTACCGAGGGACGCCCCTGTGCTGCGGTGGCTCGGCCTGGGTGGTGCGGGGATACGCTTGTAATCGAATCAAAATGTGCAGATGTTAATAGTTTCTTTAGCTTCAAAATTTACAAAATTTATTACTATTTTTATCGAGATCTGTTTTCATTAAAATATTTATTTTATTACAGAATCACTTTGAACTCTGCGATCTAGTCAATAATTTGGAACTCTTTGACGTTAGTCCCTGTGTGTTCAATGAACTGCACAATTATAAGACTTTTGAACCAGCATCAAATTATTGATCTTTACTTTTACCTTATACCGAAGACCTCTGAACCCTTCAAGGACATTTAGAGTCCACTGCGAGGGCACTTACATAACCAGCAGTGTGGACAGTCGGGGAGTCGCAGTTGTTATGTACGAGCCGTCCGTCTTCGACGCCATAGCTTTGACAATTTGTGACCGACTTCAGCCGTACACTGGCTCTGGGCCAAGTAGGATTCATCTGCAGCACTAACCAGTGCAGGTGGATTTCCCAGTTACGGTGTGAGATAAAGTTGACCCTACGGTCACTTTAGGACGCTAGGTAATAGGAGTCTTATAACTGCTGTCTCAGCCAAAGAGAAAAGTCAGGGCAAGCGAGTTTGTCGCACAATAAATGCGTGTATGAATATACTTTGCTGATATTGGTGCATCTCTTGTACCCTCTTTCTTACAGGCGTGCGCTTGTGGGCTGCAGTGGTTTACTGGACTCTTTGTTGTCCTTCTTATGCCGGGGACACATATGCATTTCTACTATCAATTGGTTGCTTGGATGTGCAGCACGCAAGCTGTTTACGCTGCATACTTAAAAATCGGTAGTATAGATACCGTAGCATCAATGACGCCCGAGTCTCGCATCCCTGCATCAAGTTGTCTGTGTAAGTCCCTAGTGTACCCCCAGCATAATATCCACACGAAGCTGCTCTGCCTCAGAAAACGTTGAGTTTTTTACGACCAATTTCTAACTTTAACGGAAAAGGCTTTCCAACTGGTGAATCTTCAGGAAATGTTACATAATATATTTTATTTAGCTAGCGTCATGTCAGGTAATGTAACAAAGGAGGCCCTTTTGGTTTAAAAAATATTTGAATATTTCAAATAACTAAAGTTAAATTTACCCCTAGCGATCGTAGTACGGTATGTCAGGAACTTTGTTACGTCGACAACATGAATAGGGCCCGACGAAGTGAGATCCTAAGTTAGATTTTGAACGTTGCATTCCACTTTCAGAACATTTGCTGCCTTTTCCGTGCCCTTTGGGATCTTACGCACATGCGATTTCCATCTTCAGGCGGGTGCACACGAGAGCCATATGAGGGGTTCTCTAAGCTAAGCGCTTTGTTGTGATCGTCTCAGCGGTAGGAAAGTGCACGGTCTTTTGAGTTCCAATGCACTTCAAGTTTGAACCGATGTCGGGAATTTTGCCACCGATATTTTTTAATTTGGCAAACCTACTGGCGACTGAAATTTTTGCTCAATCTGTTGCATTAGAAGTACACTACAAAAACATGAGAACGATGAACTGCGGGAACACGTTTATTTGAGTATAGTCTGAACTATTTCTTTTCATACCGTTAGGAACGTGCGCAGTCTTTTACGACGGTATATTTAGAGGTGTTTTAGTCACCTTATCACGTCAGACTCCCTCGTCATCGTTAATGAAACTAATGTGAACTACTCTTCATCACGACCATTACTTGCGGAGCGTTGGAGTTGTATTGAGCTCGGAAGTAAGATTTCTAATAACTCATGTAGGTGTAAAGCGAAATAAAGCTGCTGTGAAAATTAATGAAGACCGTCGCGGGAAACATGTTCATGGGGCCCATGATCGTTAATTGTAGACTATGTATCAGGTAACCAAGAAAGCTCGTGTGGTTTTTATAGTAAATTGTGTAACAAAAACGTAAATATCTTCTGGGTTACCTAACACAAGCGCACTCTCACGGGTAAAGCTGTAAAGCAACTGCCTCGCTATATGCATTTTGCCAAGTACCGTTCTGTCCACATGCCCATCTCATTTTTCGCTGAAGAGAAAGCTCAACACCAGGTCTAGGGGCAGGAGAGAGAGTCCTATCTGCTGTGGCCCTCTGT
>LQNS02000137.1:24929167-24940301 GCA_001587735.2 Parhyale hawaiensis | reverse complement strand
AAGCTGTAAAGCAACTGCCTCGCTATATGCATTTTGCCAAGTACCGTTCTGTCCACATGCCCATCTCATTTTTCGCTGAAGAGAAAGCTCAACACCAGGTCTAGGGGCAGGAGAGAGAGTCCTATCTGCTGTGGCCCTCTGTGCTGCATGTGTACACCAGCGGTAGTTGAGCGTCATCGCTGTCTGCTTTGTACATAGCCTTATTATGTACGAGCTTAAGATATCTCGTGGTCTATTCTCTCTGCAGTTTGGACTTTTGTGACAGATCTCGTGCTACTGTGCGTCTCGTAGTGCTTCAGTGTCTGGTTCAGCGTGTGCAATGGGAGATTTACCAGGACTGGTAAAACTCCCATTGCACACCAATTCGTCTGGTTACTTCGTATAGCGGACTGCTTAATTTATTTAAATGACTTTTAATTCCATAGTAAAGAAGATGTAGTAAGAAAACTGTAACGGCTCGATTTCACACTCTTATTAAGGCGCTACACCTGCCTATCCGGCTCCTGCATGTAGTACCTATGTGCATGCTCCAAACATTTATTTATTCTCCTTTTTTTAAAATATTTATATTATTAGTTTTTAATTTCACACCACCTATGCTAAATAGCATTGCGACTTCTAAACTATGAACTTTGGCTCTGAAACGCGCGCGCACTTCATGCTTTCAGTTGCATGTGATTGTGCCCTGTCTTAATATTGCCAAGTTGCTCGATTGCAACTTCAGCGTCATCCCACAACTGTGACGACAAAACTAGAGTAATTGTTATTTACATGCTAGGATTTTTTAAAGTCCCTATCTGAATCGCTGACGTTTTCATGCTCACTGAACTAACACCACCAAGACAAATACCTATAGGATTTGACCACACCGATGAAAACTTTTTGGTACCACAGACTGCCTTTGCTATGACGACTTGTTTGTGTATTTTCGAATTATTTTGAAGCTGCACAACGTAACCTCTGTTGGTGGCAGGATCAAATGGCTCGTGCTATCGGAAACACTGTACCTGAGGAGGCGTAAAAACGCAGTTTCCTGTAATGGTTCCAACCGCAAGTGCAGTGTTTCGTACACCACATTACGGCTGCTGGTGTGTGCCTGCCTGACAGCTGTTACTGAACAGATGTTATGCCTGGGCTGCAGCGTCTTCTTCTGTTGTGGTTGTCGGTCTCTCTATACGCCGCCCTTCCTGGTCTTGGAGCGAAGGAACTGCAGCCTTGGGCATATCGCTGCCCTCCAAAACACAACTGCCTTGTGCGGACATTGTCTATGCGATGCATGGTAATTCATTCCGAAACTGCGTCTCCACACATTCAAAACTGGCTGTTACTACTTTTTAATTGTCTCTCATGCTGGCAACTGGAGAAATATCCACAGATTGTTGCCACAAACGTATTTCACATTGTCTCTTCAGTCTTTGGTTCTAGCAACAGTTGCGCTAATGTTGAGGAGGGCAAGTCTCTCTAACTGTCTTGTGTACGGTGGAACGTTTATTCATTGCAATCCATTGCATAAAGTTCTTGCCTGTTCAGAATCAAATCAGTACGACTCGTCGTTCTGTAAAGCCTTTGGACTGCTTCTATAACGCGTGTATAGTCGCCCTTAACATTGACGAAGCACATAGCGAAGATGACTCAGATTATTGCATTGATAGACTCGCAGGTGTCGATCAGACTGTCCTGTGCCGGAAGCTGCATAGCACTGGAATGTGCTAATTATAATTACATCAGCAGGTTATTGTTAGAGCGACGAGTCCTTCCATGGCACTGCGACAGGGGGACCTCGCGTGTCTCCTGCCGTGCTGCTGATGGAACTTTGATGCTCCGTTGATTGGAACGTCAGCAGCTGCTACCGTCGGCTTCTCATTAGAAAACTCATTCATGGAGCGGCGTTTTAATGAAGCAGAACGACTTGCGTGTGCACCCCAAACTGCCCGCACTCGCGTCTGGAACTTGTTATGCGTTCTAATTTATTCGGGGGTTGCGGTTCTACACGTGTAGGAGGAGCTCGGCTTACTCTTCATCAGTGGAATGTGTACTCACGCGGAGTTATCTCGCTACAAGGGCTCCTTCTCCTACAGCAATGCAAGAGGAGAAAATCTTTGTAGTGAAATAATACATCCCGAGTAAGACAGGGTTAAGTAACCCACAGTGTGAGCGCATGTACAGATTTCGCTATCAAAATTTAGTAGAGCAGCTCAGAGTTGTCACTTCTCTGTCACGTATGCTGTTATTTACTGCTAGGCAGTATTAACTCGATAAAAATACGCAAGAATACATTGTTGAATTTTTAGAAATAAATGCCGGAATTTAGCTTATTTTCCGTCGTAAAACTGATACATAAATAAGCTAAATTCCGGCATTTATTTCTAAAAATTGAACAGTATATTCCTGCATATTTCCATGGTTTCACTGAGCCGCCGGTAGCGGTGGGGTGTCGGAGCTGCTTGCAGCTGCAGTGAGGTTTTACTAACGACAGGGGTCATTGAATGCTGGGGTTGTCTTCTGAGGTGACTGCATATTAACCCTTCATGCAACTTCGGCGCACGCTGTTGCTAGAGCAACATCAGGATCGAGGGACCACGTGCCTCTCATAATCCCTCTATTTATAACTGAACAACCAAAGGCGAGTGACTGAGCATTACTCACATTTCATCTGGCAGTAATTTATTCCAATAAAGACCGTTATTCATTACTTGCGTGCAGCAGTTGCATTGTAGGTTTACTTAGAATGGGTTAGCATATAGCCAGCACATCACTTTGTCAAACCAAAATTAGCTTAACCTTCTCGGCGAAAATATGTTTCTCCTTGGTAGGACGTCGTGTGAACCGCCAGTAAAGTGTCCTCAAACAAATTTCGGAGCCGTTGACGCAGCCGTGCGGCTACAATAACGTAACGTTTGATAGCTTGTGTATTTGACTGGCCAGTGAATAGAGCTAGATAATTACAATGTAAACTGTTGTTCTGAATTTTTTAGCTTCTTTTGAGTAGGGAAGCACAGTGAGCGACGTAGTTACCTTGCAGACGATATGTACCAAATGTAAGGACGACATCTTGGTGGTGTCATCCGAAACCCTCGTCCTCTTCACGCACGCGGTGACACACTTCACGCTGGGGTCTGTTGGCCGCTGTCGTGTTTCCGGCGCACTGTTTCCAGTTGTACATGCCGTGTTGTATAAACATTTACAGGTGTGCTGTTGGAGGTGGTGTTGTTGCTCTGGGTTTTTATCTCCTCAGTTCTCTAACGGGTGTTTGATTTTGGATTTATGCCTGGAAGTTGTGTGTATTTGCTAATTTTTGTCTCTTTTCCACGCGTTATTTGCTTAGCCCGAGTTATGCAGTATAGCTTTTGGTGTTTTGAATATTACGCGCTCAATTGCGGTAGACCTCAAAGGTTTACGCGCTTCCTACCTTGTAGAAGACATAAAGCCTATGGCACCTCGGTAACATCGTATTCATATGAACTTTGTATGATGGCTTCCACTTCTGCATCATAGTCTCATGATAGCCGGTACTGTTATTGCGACTGTTGAATGTGAAGTTTTATGACACTCAAAATTTACTCATTGACTTGGAACGTAACTATTGGCAGTCAAAAATATCTCTGTGGTATGCGCATCAGTTAATTGTGACTTATAGAAGCATCAAGCTATACAGTAGGTAGTACTGGCGATCGGCTCCTATTGAGCGCTTGGTATCGCAATTACTCTTAACCGTAAATTTCTTCATTAACCGACAATTTTTATCTAGAAAAATGAACTATCGCCTCACGTCATCAACTGTCACTGCATTAAGAAGTCGCATTTTACTGCCCAGTAATAGGTCTCTGCTGCCACTGCGTCCGTCTTTATATTTTCTCAGTCCCTTGTGACCGTGCCCATTAGGTCTGACATGTTTTCTCTGCATCTTTGTTTTGGCCGACACCTTTTTGTCGTTTACCATGCGTGTGGACCAAGCTTAACGTACCGGTATGGTATAGTATAGCTCACGATTGTAGAGCCGCAGTATCCCTGGACACTGCCTCAGTGTAGCTGTTATTGAAATCTCAGCATTAGTCCCGTGCACCGCAGTGCGCGAGACTATATGGTCTGTGGCCAGGCCCCGCTGACATTCATCTGTCCTCTTCCTGCTGCCCGGTCGAACCTTTCTCTCTCTCCCCCGGCACACCGCGGCAGCCTGGAGAAAGTCTCGAGCTGTCCGGCGGTGCCCACAGACGCAAACTACGCAATAAACTTATGGCAAAAAGTGTTCAGGGTCAGCGTGCTTGTTGCTCTCCTACCTTAGGACTCCGGCGAGCTTTGAGAAACCGTGTTCCGGGAGGTGCCGAGTTGTCTGTTGGTTTTATTGGTTGAATGTCACAAGTATGAGATCATCTGAAATTGCAACATGTCTCAGAGCTGAACAGCTGTCAGTGAGTGAGAGCGGGCTACAATATAATGAAAACTAATCTATGCTATTTTTATTTTCTCACTTCTTTACTAACTCTGATGTATGACAGTGTGTGAGAAGATAAGTGAGGGACGGGGTCAGGTCGTGGCATTCGTACGTGTTGCTTCACAGCTGTGCACTCCCATTTACGGTTCAATATTAAAAAGTATTTCTTCTGACTAGTGCTACTTGGAGCGCTTACAGCTGTTTCAAACTGTTTCTCATTCACTTAAGCAATCAATTATTCAAAACGGTGTATAACTGTTATTACAAGTAGTGTATTGGACAAGATGTTTCACTAGTTAACTTATTTTTACACTTACGTATGAAAATAGGGTTCGGATATATGACGCCTATGATCATACTCTATATAGGATTATTTTTCCTTTCTTTCGTTCTTCTTTACATTCAGCCGCGTATGCTTGAAGAAACTTTTCGCAACCATTGGAGCTGCGGCTTTTATTGATGTCTTATGCTCGCATGGCGCGCTTCTTGATGAAGTAGCCTCTGAGAACAGATACCATCACTAAGTGGAGAAAAAATCGATGCTACAGTACTTCATTTATTCCGTCTGTTGCGGAATTGGTTATCGTCCAGTCGCTGCTTTCTTCACCACTGTAGCAATTAAGCAACATCCCTGGCTCAGTCTTATCTTTTTACTGTACACTTCGAGCCTCAAAATAACTCTCTTGCATTCAGAAGTTCTTTATTTTATCGCCGCTAATGCTTTATGCCCGAGAGCTCCTCATCTATGGCTCGAGAGCTTGGGCGAGGTCTGTTGTTTGGCCTCATCAAGGCTGCTGGAAATGGCTGGTTGCGGCCATCGCCTCGCACTAACTGCCTATTGTGGGCACGGTTGCCAGCTTCCGAGCAAGTGACCCTCAAGCCTCGCGCTCTCTTTTAATGGCAGCAGATTTTGCTGTGCTCGGCATCCCTGTTGCTGATCACTAAATTTATTTCGCCGTCCATATTATGGTTCAGAGTGGCAGCTAGTCTTTCATAGAAGCTACGGAATGCTGAGGAAACCATCTGTTCTGTCGCTGTTCTCTCCTGAGACCGAAATTTATGTGATCGGGGACCCGAACCAAACCCACCTTTGCGTTCTGTGGAATGTTTGGTATCCGTAATACAGATGCCTTTATGTTCCCCTCGTGCACAACATTCTGTGTTGAACCTGTGATCATACAAAGGATATACTGAACATGACCCCGAGTCTCCCGCTTTACAAAGTCTTATTATCCCTGTCATCTCTCGTATGGCTGTGCCCGAAGTTCATACACATGAAGCTCAGTATACGTCAGTATTCCACTTCCCATCGTGAGGTCACAGATATACTGTAGCAGCCGTATTCTGTGTCACAAGAAGGTAGTAAGTTTATTGCGTCTCTTTCTTTCGTATGGCAGCGCTGCGTAGAGATCAGTAATCTTCTGAATCTAGGCACTGTTGCTTTTGACGCTTGGGTTCTTCAAGTTGAATTTAGAAATTTATATGTGTGTTTCCGCATGCGATCCCCTGCGGGGAGGACTGAACTATTGAGTCACGCGAGTCGTTATTTGAAGGATTACAAGGAGCTTGACCTTCAGAGTGAAGATTTCTTTGCTCTGAAGTCCCTAGTTACACTGCGGCAGTATCTTCGACTTGCAGCAGAACGGCCTCATCGAAGAGAGTTATTACTGACGTCGTGGAGCTCATCGCTGCATGGAGCGGTCGCTTTGAGTCATGGCACTGGAGGTGGACCATGAAGACACGGTACGGCGAGACTCGCAGCTTGACCCCTGACCCCCCTCAATTGCTTGGCTTGCGCTCCTCATCATTGCGTACTGAGGACTTTCTCCAGTGGCTCGGTTGCGGCGACACGTTGGGCTTCTGCGTCACGGGTCCGCTGTCCCATGGCTTCTTGAGCATTTCCATAAATGACCACTGGACTGGCGCTTTCAGCCTTCTCTTTATTGACTCACTGCTGGCCCTTTAGTTCACTGCAATATTTTTATGAGTGGTCAGTCAACATTAGTATCTAGTGTTTCTGCCTCGGCTATTAAACGCCCTTTTATATCAATTAAAGACTTTATTCTTAGGTAGGTCCTGTCATGTTCAAGTCCGCCGATCCTCTGGTGCCGCTGCGCAATACTAACATTAGCGACAGTTCGTATCAGTACCGTCGCGGAGCTATGGAACACCTAAGTCTTCTGGAGGCAGTACATATAGAAAAACTCGAGTTGAATACATCAACTATAGGAGGCACTTCACATTTTCGTATGTCTAGAAAAAGTAATGCCTGTTCTTCGTGAATTGTTTTACTTTTATCCAGTGATTAAAAATCAGCTGTGGATCTTGGATGATATGGCCAATACAGGAACCGTATAGACAAATACTACCGTCAGGTGCGGAAGATTTCAAGCGAGCCGCAAGCCAACGGTAACAATATTGTCGCTGTTCTTATGGCTTATGATACCACAAAAATATTGACACGTGAGCTTTGAACTCACCTCTTTGCCATCCATTTAAATTTAATAATGGTGGTTCGAGGGCGCGTAATGTGTTGATACTCTTTAATGCTTCCTTCGACCATAGATATGCATTCACGTTAAAAGTAGTGTCAATCATACGAAAGTGATGGTTGATTGGGTTGTTAACGTGAGGTGTTTTCACTCCGAAAACTGGCGAGTTATGTATGGTTATTATTACGGACTATTCATTTGCACAATTTTGTTAAATAAAATGTGTGAACAATACATGAAGGATTAACATAAGAGTCACTATGTAGTTATGGACCTCAAGCGATGCCGGGAAGAACAAGAGACAGTCCATGTCTATGAAAGTACATTAGATAACTGGCAGTAGACGGACCAACTGGCCCACTCCCAAGGAGAGGCCGTTGTGTAGGCTCCGGCCCTCTTCTTGCTATTCACTGTTACGTCAAAATAATATAATGAGACGTCTAAAAGAAATCCGCAGCCCAGCGAAGTGACTGCTGCAGCTTAGCGTATTCTGGACGGCGTATAAGCTGCCGACAGCGTGACCCCTGGCGGATCTTGAGGGCAGCACCTGAACTTTAGAATATGGATAGTTGAGTGCCGTCTGTTCTCTCACGTTTAGGCTGCCGCCAGTGCTACACTTCCGTTTAGAGCTGCGCCGGATTTACAAAGCACGATGTAAGCTGCCGTCCAGTCTTTCGAAGGGCCTGGAATAAAATGCTCTTTATCTGCTTGCAAACTGCACCTTATTCCATGCATGTTTTGATTCCGTCTTAATGATAATACGCTGGTCGCGTGTACAGACTTGTTTCCTGGTTATATTTGTCGGTACTGTTCGTAGAACAATTTAAATTCAAGTGAAACGTTGACAGAATAACATTTAACTGTATGGATGAAATTAATTTGTTGGTTGTATTGCCTAACGTAAGCAATAGTCTCCTAAGTAATAATATCTGTAGTTTATTATGTACGTTGCTATGATATGTACGATGTTCGTGATTCCAGCGCCAGTCTAATGACTCTTTGAAAGTTTTTACTATTCTTCAATATAATTTGAAGTACTAATTCGTAAAAACTTATATTTGGCTAGTACATTTTACTGACGCTTTTCTTGTGGAGCTTTCTTTTTCATTAAAGGTCTGCTTTGTTACAAGCGTTATCGGCCGTACGTAGCATTTTCGATATGGGCATGTGCTCCGTGTAATCCACCTCCGCCCTGTCGCCGTACTCTTTGGCTGCACTTGATCTTCTTTCTTGAACTGGTCTTGGTTTGGTTCTTTGTGTGGAGCTAAGGTGCCTTTCCCTTTGGTGATCTCTCGCTGGTGCGCCGATCACGCGAGTGGTGCCGCTATAGGGCACCTGAAGCGGCACCACCGGCCTTCCAGAGACACCTTTGTTTGTCCTCCTGCCCTCCGCAGGCACACGAAGCGAGACCCGGTCCCTGGTTTACTGTACCATAATCTGTATGACATGCCTGCCTTCTTTTCGCTTTTACTCTATATTTAACCTTTCACTCGTACTGCATTATGATACAGTTCTAATAGTGGTATTCCTAAGGGAAAGGCGATCACAGGTACAATGACTCATGATATCGCACAGCTTCTTTTATAGAAATGGTAGGGTTCTTTTGTCTGTCTCCATAAGGCATAACTCCAGTTTGTTTTTGAGGCAGCTAGCTTGATCCTTTGTATAATGTGATCAAAATAAGAACATTCAAGCCTTATACTTAGGCATTGTGATGCTTGCTCACGGGTTACCTATCTCTCGAGGAATGCTTCCCCCTATCTTCTCTTTCTTTGTTTAATACGATGTGTGTTCGTTCTTTGTGATGGATAGCTTGTTTGCAAAGACTTTTTTTAATTAATAATATGACACTTACGGCGTGGAAAATCACTTGCTAGCGAAATTGTCTGCCACTTCATCTCAGGGGCAGAAGAGACATGAACCGTAACTATGAGATTTATATCGACACCGCTGTTGGTATTAAGCTCTTTTGGTCGATGACCATCTTCCGACACCATACGAGCACCATTTAGCTTCTAAGATGAACCATACGACACGTCGTAGTGTAATGACTTACGACGCTCGATGGCCTCCTCTCGACGGTCGCCAGGTGGGCGCGATCGTGATTTCCGTTGTAGGAAAACTGTCACTTGGGCGGTCACGACTTGTTACCTCGTGCATGGAAACGTTTTGGCTTAAGTGACGACGACATGGCTAAGGTATAGTACTCCAAGTAATCTAGAACCATCTTCAACGATTTAATATCAAGATATGACTAGTAATATAAGCTTAATTCAGGGGTAATCTCGTACTGCGGGGTATCTGACTCTGGTTGGGTGCGTATATTGTCGAATCGCTGTGACGTTTGTGATCCATACACTTTCACGATGCTTATTTTCAAAATCATTTCAATTTGGTAGCAAAAACCTTGAGCCACTAAATAACAAGTGGATAGATATACTGAGGTTTGTTCACTGAGGAAGGAAACACCAGCACAGGTCTATGGCAATCGGCGGGAAAGCGATTGCTGTGACTGTCGAACTTTTGGTGTAGAAGTCGCAATGTCGAAAAACACGAAAGACAGAATATTGTAATAAGTTCCGTCGCCTTTGAACTACGAAAGGTTAACTAATTTACTTTGCTTACTCGTACTAGGGCGTTGGTCTTGAGAGGCGGTCAACATTACAATTCTGATGTGAGTGTTGATTATGTAACCCGTGACCCGGCTTCTTCTATTCACCTCTACACTGACTTGCTTTTTATAAGCTTTGGTGCAAAACTGTCCTGCCATTTCGAAATCTATTTCGGTCGTCCTTGTCTGACTATTTTGTGTCTTAAATGCTCAGTAACTATTAGTCATAGAATTCGTCATTCCCAACAGTGCATGGATGGTTTTCACGTCTCCCTGACCATATTGCATGTCCCTTCGTTTTTCCTTACTTGGGATCGCATGTAATGCGTGTTTGAAGAAGCGTAAACGAAGACTTTAGTAACAATTACAACATGCACCGGTCTTCAAAAAATGCCAGCTTCCGTCTTAGAATAACTTTCATGCTGGTTTTTCCTTCTCGTTGTGGCGGCGTCCCTTTCTCTGGATCTGAAGCCCCCTCCCCGACCCTTGGTTAGGGCCCCCTATTCGAGGTGTCCGACCTCCCATTGGGGCCTCTGCTTACCATACAAGAATCAAATTACAACGTTCGTGCGTCTGCCAAACGCTGCGTTTCATCTTCTTCTTTGTTCCGAGACACTCAACTTCTGAGAATTATGGCTGGGCTGATAGATAAGCGCTGCTCACTGGCAGCCCATCAGCCCATTCGCCGCAGCTTTCCGTGACTTTGAGTCACTTGCCAATTATCCAAATCTGAGCACGAGCACCTCGCTTGCTCGTTACATTTAGACCTGCAGATCGCTGCTCGTAGGTTCGTGCGCTCGGTGATGAGGGAAGCGTCAGGTTTCAAGTCTTCATCTTTCCATTAAATTCAACGAGTCGCTTGTTGCACGAGTATTCCTTGTGGCATCTAAAACGCACCAATTTTAATCAGTATAGTTTTGTGTGTGAAGAAGCTATCATCAAACTCTTTGACTTTCTGCGACTTATATATGTCAAGAGTCTCTCTTACTCGCCTACTTGCTTCAACTACCCATAATACTATGTATGTATTTTGTTTAGACTATACGATTCATTAAAGGTTTCATACTACCTATATGTATTTGAATGATGGGATACGCTGGGTTCATTTCAGATAATGCACGGATTTACCCCTTATCGCCCCCAAAATTGATGTTTAATTTAGACGCTAAATGGTTTAGTCTCTTCCTTTGCTAAAGATAAATTTGCACTCAAGACGTAGTGGACCAAATACCCCCGTCACTCTATGAGTCCGTGAGTAAGGCATCAGATGCAATCGGAGAAAACCAATATTTCACGCGGTAAGCCTGCCCGTACCTTGCCTGGCGTGTACTTCTCACGCCCGTTGCACTGGTGAAGACATCACGGCTGTAAGCTTATCACCTCATCAGTGTGTCAAGTGGAGACCCTCCCGGTGGGGTAGAGGACGGCTCGACAGACAAGACGGATGGTGCTCGGTTGCCCCGATGGGCCCGCGGTCGTTGGGCGTGAGCTGTCGGACACGAAGTGGAGCAGTCGGGGCGTCATGGTCCTTATCTGTCATGCGCGTCACGGTCTGTGGATGACATTGCACGGTTTTTCTTGGAGCTGATGATGATGATG
>LQNS02000137.1:24850657-24919244 GCA_001587735.2 Parhyale hawaiensis | reverse complement strand
CACTTAACCTGATCTCGCTTAACCTGATCTCACTTAACCTGATCTCAGTTAACCTGATCTCACCCAATCTGATCTCACTTAACCTGATCTCACTTAACCTGATCTCACTTAACCTGATCTCACTTAACCTGATCTCACCCACCCTGATCTCACCCAACCTGATCTCACCCAACCTGATCTCACTTAACCTGATCTCACCCAACCTGATCTCACTTAACCTGATCTCACTTATCCTGATCTCACCCACCCTGATCTCACTTAACCTGATCTCACCCAACCTGATCTCACCCAACCTGATCTCACCCAACCTGATCTCACCCAACCTGATCTCACTTAACCTGATCTCACCCAACCTGATCTCACTTAACCTGATCTCACTTAACCTGATCTCACTTAACCTGATCTCACCCACCCTGATCTCACCCACCCTGATCTCACCCAACCTGATCTCACCCAACCTGATCTCACTTAACCTGATCTCACCCAACCTGATCTCACCCAACCTGATCTCACTTAACCTGATCTTACCTAGCCCAACTTCACTTTAACTAACCTAAGCTCACCTAACCTATTATCACCTAACCTAAGCTCACCTACCTCAATCTAACTTAACCTCACATTACCTATTTCAGGGGTTCTTCCAACCGACGTTCGCACATCCAATACTGGGTCAAATTTAGCTTAGCAAGACATAGTTTCGTTTACTTAAATATGCTGTATTCACATAAATGAACAGAGCTCTCAAGTATAGCTTCAAGAGAAAGCGGGGCGTTTTTCCGGTTACCATTTAGCTGGGACCAGTACTTTTAAGCTATGGTGTATCTTCGTTGTTATTTGCGCTCTATTCGCCGTACTGTCCCTTATGTTATTCGTGATGTTAATTTATAAGGAGCTTCTTTTGAGTCCAATATCCAGTGCCTTGTGCGGTGGATCCTGAATACAAGAAACTTTTTTGTTCTGACTCCCACAGTTTACTTCATGGCCGTATTTCTTTCCTTTCAATAATTTTTAAACGATAGAGAAAAGACTCGAGCTAGCACTATATAAGAATATATTGGACTGGTGGAAGATGTGGTTCGGTTTTAATACAAAAAATTAAGTAGCTGAAGTCTCTGTCACCGCAGGCTCGCATCATTCTCGCGATGGAGTGTCAAGTGTCCGATGATTGTACATGAAAACGAAAAGGTTTCACTCAGCTAAGTTTTTGTCCTGGTATTGCGATGTTGACAAAATCCGACCAGACAAACATTTTGGAGACGTAGCACTTAGGTCTGACAGCCAAATAAAGATACTGTCGAACCTGAAGAATTTCCTTCCAACAGATGCGCTCTGTGGTGTACAGCCGGGCACTTTGTGTGGCGTTTGTGAGTCCGATTCCCTAGTCCAGTGCTGACCGAAACATGGTGTGCCCTGACCTGAGGGGGGGGGGGAAGGGGTGAGGCACAGTGCCACTTTGTGGGGCCCCTCAGGGGACGCTGACCGATCGCTTGCATCCCTTCCTTACGGCACCCCTGACTTCCCCGTCCACTTTACCTGGATGCTCCGCCCCTTTTTTATATTTAACCTCCTTACGACGGCCAAAAGCTAAACCGCTACTCTGGTTATATTTTATTAACTGTTAAAGCTGTAAGTTGGGCCAAATTACCAAGTTCCCGCAAGCAGATGAACTGCAACTTTAACCGGACTACGAAGTACGTTTTGTGGGTGAACGTTTGCCTGAAGTGCTGCGTCATGACAAATGATTTTTAAATGAAACCATGCATTGCCGAATGCAAATTTTGTTTCTAATGATTGACTACTTGATAAGTTTGCTGTTTGAACAACTTCGCTGGTTTACATTGCCGCTGGTAACAATAACAGCAAAACTGTAGCATTGTATAGTATCTTGCGCAAAAGATTTTTCCATCTGGCTTATTGATGTTATCTTAATCATACTTTTATCATCTACTTAGAAATAAACTGGCATCATCGTTGCCAAAGAAAGAATTATTTGCCAAGTATATGCGCTGAACTATGTATTGTCATGACAGTATTAGTGATTCGGATCTTAGTCTTCTATACTTTAATGTTTCCATCACTCTAACATTTTTAAGTATTAAGAGTGGATTTCTCTTTCATTCCATTGTTTCCCTACGGTAGTCATTCCCTCTGTTTTTTCCACGGCCGTCTTACCTTCTTACACGGTTTCCCTTCTCTTTCCTAGCTGTGATCTTCGTACCGCTTCTGTAGTCAATCTGTAGCTTGTCTTACATCGTCTGCTAAGCAAGCTGTTGGTGCGTAGAACTCTCTGTTCCGCTCCACCAGCAGCTCTCTATGGCGTCTTTTTGCGCACTTGTGTGTTTTTACTTGGCAGTGAAGGTGAGCAATTCTATTGTCCTATGCTTCGTGACAGACATACTGCAACTTGTGGCCTTTGAGACGCTGCTGCCAACTTCGTGTTGGGTGCCACTGCTAAGGTGCAGTTGCCCTAGAGAGTGTCACTGTTGGGGTGCAGTTGCCCTAGAGAGTGCCACTGCTGGGGTGCAGTTGCCCTAGAGAGTGCCACTGCTGGGGTGCAGTTGCCCTAGAGAGTGCCGCTGCTGGGGTGCAGTTGCCCTAGAGAGTGCCGCTGCTGGGGTGCAGTTGCCCTAGAGAGTGCCACTGCTGGGGTGCAGTTGCCCTAGAGAGTGCCACTGCTGGGGTGCAGTTGCCCTAGAGAGTGCCACTGCTGGGGTGCCACTGTCCCGCCACCATATGCTTCAGCGCCTAAACTTTGAACGCAATGCATTAGAGTTACGGCAATTTCAGCTGCATATAACCCGTTACTATAAACTTGTACCTGATCACTTCCAAATCGTGACGTATTGCAGCCAAGCTTTACTCCCTTTCCTGAGGCATTGTTGTAAATTTGCGTGTGTGTCAGTTGCTGCGTGATGGTTATCGTAAGCTGACGTGTTTTTCTTATCATATTCTAGTAGTGCGTCGTAATGCCGGCCGAGGAGCTCATAGATTTAGAGCCAACTTTGGTTTTTTCCTACTTGTACTCTTGATCTCTGTGTTTTTCCTTTTTTCCTCTATACTTGATTTTCCCTTTCATTGTGTTGCCGAAAGCCTAGTTTCTCAATGCTTCAAGTTTCACATCTCTAGTCTCTGACTGCCATAGTTTTCGTGCGTTTGCTCTTACTTGCACTTTTAAAAGAAGATTAATTACAACTGCCGTCTGCGAAGGTGTCTGCAGAGCACGGTTGACACGGGGGTAATTCCTCTTGCATTTGCCGGCGCGCCACTCGTCTTCAGGGCGTTTGGTGTAAATTGAATCGTAATTTTTTAGAATATGTAATTACATATAAGCAATTACTGATCAACTCTCTGTTTGTTATTCTAACCTTATGACCTCGGCGGTTAGCGTCACGTTAGGGCGCTTTCACTGCGCGACCACTGGGAGCGGTTGCAGGTATTGTCCGCCGGTTCCACCTCAGCTTCACTTCTACGCCAGTGATGAACCGTTAAAATTTTCATCATTTAAACTCTTCGTGAAGTATCAGTTTCTTAGTTTCGTTACTATTTTCGCACCTTTCTATAAAACTTCTGCCAGTTGACATGTTTTATATTGAATTATCCTTAATATAACTAGTACTTTTAAACTTGAGTTATGTCTCTAGAAACTGCTTCAAATTGTTGTCTGCTTACTGTTGTCAAATTTGCCCTAGTGCAGACCAATATCGTGTTGCAAGCTGTGAGTGCCCATGAATAATCAGCCCTCATAATTCATCTTTCTATATATTATAGTTGCCTAAATTGCTTTTTCATTCTACCATGGTGAGCTCTCGTTTCTCACGCACGAGTGCTTCAAAATTTGCCTCTGCTCTCTTAGTCAAGTTATCCGTGTTTTAATTTGTCAGTCGAGATTTCGCAAGGATCTATTTCTATACAGACTTGTAAAGCTGTCTCAAGTTTGCCTACGCAACGCTCATTCGTATCTGGCTCAGTGCCGCTTAAATCAGGAACCTTCAACTACATTGTTAAGGATTTTATTGCAGAGGAAAGTTCTTTACTTTCTCGTCATCAGCTAAACGATCTGTTCTCTTGACTATGCCCTTCACCATGTCCTGGACCTTCTGGTCAGGCTCCAGAACAGCGCCCACGCGCTGCTCTCTATTTCTTCTCCCAAAAACACTCAGCAAGACTCGCTCCTATACATGGGCGTAGTCTTAATCGCATACGAAAACAGTGTTTTATTGGAGCTTCCTGTTAAAAAAGCCCCTTATGCTGTATAAGGTCCAGCAGTAATTAAGGATGCGTCTTTTAGGTTGAAGGCTTTCAACAATAGCTTGCTATTGCCCAAATTCGGCCCCTAGGAGACGACGAGATGACTTTTGGTTCTACCGGCGCCTTTAGCTGCGTGTGCCCTGTCCTTGTAAGGACCTCTGGTGGCCAAGCAGAGCGATACAGAACACCGATAACTGGCGAGCCTTTTACAGAAGAGATGACCACCCCGCCTTGTTCGCGGTGTAAGGTTCTGCAGCCTCGCACCTGGTCAGTTCAGCGCCGGTAGAACCAAAAGTCGCACCCGCCCCTTTGTTGGCGGTCTTTGAAAAATGACAACTACTTTCTTGCGCTGCAACGCCCGCACTTTGACTTTTTTTCAGTTTTAGCGAATATTTAAACGGTAAAACGGAGAGTCGAAGACGTCCGTGCACGTTAAGGTTTATAAAAAAATTGTCTTGCTGCTCTTCAAAAACTCTGAGGTACCCAGATTGTATATCGTAACCGTTGCTGCATTAGCTGCAGCAGAAACTTAAGTTTAGCTTCCAGGAACACACTCTAAATTTTAACTAGAAATATATGCTGGTGTCATAGTACATTTCGGCACTTTTGTGTAAACATCGCCGTTTAATTTTTGCGTAGTCTGCTAATTTTCAAGTTGACCTCTAGTGATGGCCGGACCGTTCGCTCGTGCCTGCGCGGCCGGCGCACTCGTTTAATGGTTTAGCCGACCATCCATACCCCGAACTCTAAACCCTTCAAGTCGCCTAATTTGGACCAAGTTTTCTGGTTGACCAGCCGCGCAGTTTGGCGGTGCCCTGATTATCACGTCACGATCACACAATGGAGGTACGGGCGCACGGGCCAGCGAGCACACTCGGGCGAACTCTCGCATGTTGCGTACGTACCCCACTCGCCTCTGAGCCTCGTCTTTCGAAAAGTTACATTAGTGTGCAGTAAATGTATTCGTGACCATTCTGTTGACGAACTGATACACTCGCACGTCACGCTGTGAAGCCAATATATTATTATTTCCCTCATTAAGTACTTTTCTGAGGCAAGTTTCTTTTGTTGCTGTTGTAGATTTTTCTGGATTGACAGGATGGAGAGCAAATTTAGCTAGTTGTTCAATACGTGACTGTTTACCACTTAAATCCACCATTAAAAGGCCAGTCTTGTGCATCTCTGCACTATGACGCGCATATTCCGTGAAATTCAGCTTGGAATATTATAACGAATATATGCTATTATGCATGTAATATTTTTATATTCAGTTTGATGTTCTAAATGCTAGTCCGCCCGTGACTTGTGCCATAATTATAGTTCATTAAAGTTATACGCTGCTCTTGTGTAAATCTTGGAGTTAAAATTTGACCTCAACTGTAGTATCTACTTAATTTGCTAAATCTCCCACTACAAGCTCTTGCATTTGAGCATTTTTGAACACTTGAGATGTTTGTACAATATACTGAACGATGTTCTTCAAAATAAGTACAATTTTGGTTACCTATGCTTCCTTCGAACATATCTCAATAAAAAAAAACAGCATTGCAACGCACATGTTAATCTCGTTAAAACTGTTTAGAGTTTCCTTTGTATGTAGAGGCTCTACTCGTTATACCGCCTGGAGACTTCAACGCAGTTCAGATAGTGATCCACGGCTACCGAGCTCCGTAGACTTTGTGTCTCTTTCTGCAACTGCCGTGACGCGCAGGTTGAGGGCGGACTCCTCCATTTCTCGCGTTTACGGCATTATATTTTTGACGCTCCAGTACTGATTGCGTTGTTAGACTACAAAACGGCTAAGGTGTGTAGATTTATATACTATGGCTCAACTCTAAAATAAACCATTCTTTCATCATATATCCTGTATTCAAACGAAAACTGTAAATTCCAATTTTACTTCTGAGTTACCATGGTTGTTCCATGTGTGTTCTTCGCTCGTAACGAGCATCGGTGCTAGCCAACCAAACCAATATCGATGAAAACACGCTCTCACTCGTGGAGACCGCAGCCCAGATATAGAGACAACTGTATGAATTTTTCCGTCTTTCCCTACTCTGGCTTCTTCCAATTTACTACTGCTGCTGCTGCCAAGGTCTTCCTCTTCTTTCCATATTTGATACTATATATGTGCGGGATGCTGTACGTGGTTTTTTTTTCTCTTCTAGACGTGCTGCCGCCCGTATTTTCCTCTGGAAACTGCGTTACATCGGTTAGGGAAACTTAATCTGTTTTATGATTTTCCCCAATATAATATATAGATAGATATAGTAGTCTCTTTTTCACCTATGCCTGGCTGGAGTAGACTCCCGACAATATTGTCGATGTGCGCAGTAAATTCAAAGAACAACACTGGTTTAGTTAATCAAATTTACAGTGGCTGGTGGTGACACCGACACACCGATGAGTCGTCACTAGCGCTGTAGAGCTAAGCTGCCTGGGGGCGAGATGCCCCTCAGGGGCACTTGGATGATCTCGAGCCCTGGGGGCCACCTCATCTCCTGGACTCCCTCATTACTGCTCTCATCTGTACTGCTGTGTATTTCATGCCGTCGTATACATAGCTGTGCTACACGCACAGTCGTCTCTTTTATTTGACATTTTTGAGGCCGTGTTCACTCTAACCAGTCATTTTCTGGCACTTGCTTGCTGTTTCAGAAAGTATTTTTACAAGTTTTATTGAAGTGAAAATAAAATATTACTTGAGTTTGGCGTTGTTTTCACTCTGAAAAATACAAACTAATTTTTGTTTTTTTTACCACTTTGACCTAAAAAGTAAAAGACAGTGAAAAAAAAAAATCTGTTCAGTTTGATATCATAAGATTTCTTATTGCTATATCTATCTAGCATTTTCACCTACTTGCTGCTCCCATGCACAGTTACCCTCAACTCTTTGTTATGCCTGGAAATATTCCATGACCATTCTTTGAACTCTGTCACTCTCAAAGCCCCTATGACTCTCCACTCAGTGTATAACGTGTTGACTTATCAATCATAAACTTCGCCCCATTTTCACAATAATGTTACTTTATCAACAAAGGTCACGTGGTAAGGAGTCTCGTCACCGAGCCTCGTACGGACGGATGACATCAGCGCCTTCTTAGTTACTACGAGCCTCGTAGTGACTGCCTGATTTGTGCGTAACCATCCTTCCTGCCCCCCCCCCGCCCCTGCAGCCTCTTGTTGCGCTGTCCTTCATACCATTATTGGTGTACTTTTGTGCACTGTACTATATTAATATTCGTAAGTACGTTTCACGTTCAGCTTCTACGCAGCGGCGCAAGTCCTTTAACGTTACACAAAGTATTTGCCGTATGATATTATTACATTAACTCGGCTGTACTTTCTTAGTGCTGTGTAGTATACACTAAGTATGTAGATATTTAGTATGAACAGTTTGCAGCATTAATTAATTATGCTGTTAAGTGTTCATAATCATTACTCATTTAATAAGAGAGTAGAGCGTATCTGATAATTTGCACTGTGAGCAAGTGTTGCTTAACTTGCGTGTCCGTAACTACGCAACATGTGCCGTAAGATTGCGCGGCTCAGTAGTACACGTGCACACCGAAAAGGAGCGATAACAGGTGTTAAAGTGTACCTCAACACGTGAAATTCATGAAAATCGTTAGCTAGCGACTTCTGTGCCTCTCATGTTCGGTGTAGCAACATCACCTGCCTTTTGCTTTATTTTAATCTTGGATTATGTACATTAGCCGAATATATATCTTGATTAAATGTTTCTTGATTTTTCTATAATTTATATTTATCTATACAGGCTTCGTGTATGCTGTACGTCGTTCTTCAGCTTTTATATTTCTTAATGCTGTGTAGCATTCCAGGAAGCCTTTCAAAATCAAAGTTCTGTTCAGTAGACTTGCGAAAAATTTGGCACAAACTCAAAATTCTAGCTGGAGAAAATGTAACATATATGCCCCCCCCCCCCTATGTATAAACGTTGCTCGATTTCATAAAAAACTAAACGAAAGGTTTAAGGTTTTCTCCTGTTCTCCAGCGACTTGCCAAGAGCCAAATCCCTGTCCTGGCGGCCCCCTCCTCTCCCCCTCCCCCCGTATTCTCCTGCACTACTCGATGCCTTGTGTATGGGTATGTTTGCCGCGTACGCCTTCACCCAGTCCAACCACCCCCACGTCTCCCCTTCACTCCTCTCCAGCTCCACCCTCACTATTACAGCGTCTTCCCTCCCCACACTCCTCTGAGCTGCCTCCTGCGCCAGACAGACGTATGCGAGACACGGCAAGCAAATCTGACCTCTCAACTCCGAAAGCATAAGTGTGATTTTTCGGCGCACTTTTCACTCACAGTCCCGCAGCGTACAAGTCTCCGCGTAGTACGAGCGGGTTTTGTTCGCCGCTCCTTACCTGGAAAGATGCCACGACGGCAGTTGCCAGTGTTCGCCAGATTTCTGAAATCCCATAAACTTGATGTTTTGCTATTTTTAAAGTGATTAGTAACATCTTTCATGACGCAGTTCTGGAAAACGGATTGACTAGTCCATGGTGCATATTCTGTACGTAATCCGCGAGCATTTAAGTCTTTCTGTGGCTGGTATTTGTCAATTACATGACTGCATTACCTGTCCTATGACACCTGGCAATGACCGCCAATTGTCTTGCAATTAAGGTGCGCCGTGCGAGGCTAGCTGAACCCACAGGTAACCGCGTCTTGTTTTCTTTGCTCGTTTTCTTTCCGTACAATTCTCTTTTCACTACAGGTAGTGCTAATGTATTTAATTGTTATTCATATGTTATTGTTTTCATATATCACAATATTGCTCTGTACGTCCCAAGCCAGAGTACAGTGTCTTATTTGGTAATTCAACAAGATAACGCACGAGTGCTTGTAGATGCGTTTTCATGTCTTTATCTCGCTGTTTTTCCGGGCTGAAACTTTAATAAAACATGAAACAGGATTCGATAAGTTTCGATTGAAATGAAAACACTCGATCTTCTGTATCTTGTCTATATAAGGCGTTATCGAAGTTCACCTGTATTAAAGTTAGCGTTATCGCCAATCTCGTTACTCGTTAGCTTTAACTTGCCCGGAATTTCAATAACGAGCATCACCTTTCTAGCATTGGATGGAGTTTCATGTGTTAATCTCAAACCAATTGCCTGTGAGACGGCAGCATGGTTAAGTTCAAGGCCGTCTCTTTAGGGATATCACTTTGAGATTCTCCTAATCAGTTTACTTGAGGTGACATTTTAAATTGTTGTGGTATTTCGTTGCGGAGAATGCTGCTATTATTACTTTGATAAGATCCATGGGGTTAAAGCTTAGGTTATATTTCTCATTCATTAAATAAAACTAAGTTTTATTTATTGCAAACTGCGGTCAGGCTGGGGGCTATTATCTTAGATATTGATTTTCCTTAAGATTTTATCTTTTGGCAATGATGCAAGCTTGACGCATAGTCGGTGCCGATATTGTGCATTTCTTTATGCGTTAGGTTAAGCCTGTCCTAATCTATCCTAACTAAACCTACTCTTAGCTAACGTAATGCATAGGTGCAGTCAGGCTGCCCATATGCTATACCAGGACCGTTTCATTGCTAACGCTGCCTCAACGCCTGAGATAGGTTCTGATCGTAGGACCGGTTCTCTTACCCTAATAGAATTTAAGGCCGCCACGCAGAAAGTGAATTACAGCTTTAGTAGCTTATGCGGCGGCCCCGCATTTGGTAGGGTAATAAAACAGTCAATGGATGCAGCGGCAGATCGTGCTTCTAGTAATATTTATCCAAGTTTGTATAATTATTTATTTTACTCACCAATACCAGTTTATACATTTTGAGGGTCATCATCTACGACCAAATTTTCTTATGGATCTTTAAGGATCTTAGTCTAGACTACTTGTAGGTCATGATCTTGGAGAGATCTAACAAGAATTGCACCCTGTTAGATACCCAGTGATAAAAAAAATTTGCATTACTGCACTGCAGCATGCAGTGCCCCAGCACTGAACCATCAGCCAGGCAGTGACGCAGGGCACAGACGCGGAGGACCTCGAGGCCGGATGCTGCGGCCCGCCGGGTCTCTCTATCAGCGGTCCGCTCTTTCTCTTCTCACTTTTCCTTGCAACCTTCGAGTTGAACTCTTGTTGCGAGCGTTGGCGCTCTCGAGTGAGTTTGTTCTTGTTTTCTTCAAGTTTGCACTGTTTCTGACATGGTCGTGTCGAGTGATGCACACGTGTCATGCACCATCAGACATTACAGTTCCGACACTGTATGTGACGTGACTTTTTTATTTTGCTTTACGAACTTTGATGTATCGCTTTTTATGTGCAAGTTTCTAGCATTTTCCTGGTCTAATTTCTTCGTCGCTATACGTCTACTATATATCGAAGAGAATCGTATATTTTCTTGTTACAGCTCCATAACAAACATATATAGATAGATGGCACTCAAAGTTACGTTTGTCTATTCAAATAATAAAAATGTTCTCATGATATTATGTACATGAAAGAAGATTTCATTAACCTAAAGAATGCTTAAAAGCTCCGTTGCTTCGGCACTTTCTCTTGAGGAGGTATGTGGTTAGGGTACGTACTTTGGTTCTCCAGTCCTAAGCTATGGGAAGTAGCTTCCCAGAGGGACACAGAGCTCTAGCTAAGTCTTTGAGACGTCTTTCTTTCGTGCCCACTTGGCCTGCTTCTCATTCCATTCTCCAACTTTGCGCATTCTGCTTCGTTTCTTCCTTGCCTTTCCCTTCTTGTTGCTGTTCCTGCGCGTTGAATCTGTGAGGGAACACCCTCGTGAATGAGTTTCACATTTCTATTGACACACTATCAGGTTGGAAACTAAGTTCTTGCCGGTTTTAAAATTCCAAAATGTGTAGAAAAAAAATGAGAACTTAGTTCCAACCCAATATATGTCCCGTTATTTTCCTATGTTAAATCGCCTCGCTAATGGAGACTGAGGCTTAAATTGTTCAGGGCAATTATATACGATACTTTACTTGCCTGCTCAACTACACTTTGTTTTCTCCAGACTCTTCACTGTTCAATACTCCCTCTGTCCTTTATAGTTGTTCCACAGACAAAAAGTTCATTCGAGGGGAATTGGGGATTAATAAAAAAGACGTAGGGAAGACCTTGTCCCAAAGGTTTGGCAAGTTCATCCCCTACATTATTAGTACCAATGGATGTTTCCAGTTTGTTCTTTTTGGTATTTTTTATATCCAATCGAACAATTATATCGGAACAACATGAATTACATTTGGATGCAACTATTTCGGAACAGAGGGGGTATCAAAATTACCATTTAGCGCCAATCTGAATTTGTCGTGGGAATCTACCCGCGACGGACCACTCGTAGTATAGGTACTGAGTTTTTCCCATACAGAGTCCACTCTCTCAAAACAAACCTCTTGCTGCTACTTACCAGTCAGTACCTTCTGTAACGCTTCTTTTTATGGGGTATCGTATATGCAACATTTCAAATAGCGTCATTGCGACGACGGGACAGCCAAAATTGAATAATAAATTCAATAGTGAATTGCTCATCCCACAATAAATCTTCTGCTGTTCGCATTTACTGCGGCTTAATCTTATTGTAGTTGACCCAATAACTTGTTCTGTATAACACGTAAGTCTCTTCTAAGTGTTTAGTTTCGTTATTGCGGTTGAAATGTCTGATGACCCAGTACGCTTCAACCTCTTCGAGCGCTGGATCTCTATTAAAATTCCAGCATGACTCCCTTGATTCGGCCGCCTATCATTTACGAAGCTCTAGCTAAAGTATCTGGAATGCAGGCTCTTAGAGCTTACTGAGCTGTCTAAGCTAATTGTCCCTGCAGTGACAAACCGCCGACGAATGACTTTCCAGCAGCGTCGGAACTGATCCTAATTGCATTTAGTCAGAAAGTTGGCCGCTGGAACGGCGTCTCTCGCACAAGAATGTCCTGGCCACTCCACGTGTGTAATTTGATAAGCCAGAGGCGCATTGGCCAGCGGCTGCGCGCATTCCAGGCACTGTTTTGGCTCGTTCGAACCATTTGCTATAGTCTTGCCTGGTGCAATTTGTCCAGGCAAATTGTACGGCGAAGATTGCACTCAACGAAGTTATGATTCCAGGTTCTCCTGACCTTTGTTCAGCAATGTTGGAAGTCAACCCATTAACGCATGAAGTAAATTTGTATTTTTCTTAGGAAAAGGCTGTTAATAACTACCGTCCAGAAAATGGACAGTGCGCGTTTATGAGTAAAAGACCTTGAAACTGGAAGCCATTAATAGCTTTGAAACTGAATTTTTTGTAGTGCCGTCGTTCCCTTCTACTTTTGCTTTCGTGGGGACTGGCCTATACGTTAGGGCATTGCTTACGGCCGTTTAGTGTTAGGAATTTCCCTTCACAATCAAGTAAGCTGTGAATGGCTAACAGTTGAAAAAGTCTAATGATCAGAACCTGCAGCCATTTCAACTCTCGAATCCCGCACTCCGTCTATCATTCGACTTTCAGTGATGTTCGTGCTCGGAATAAATTTGGCTCCCATAAGGTTTAATTTTCCCATGCCTTATGATCCATGCGTTAAAAGTAGAGCTCAGAACCGAAATGTGAAGCGTATGCATATTTTACGTGGTTTCCGCTAAAATAAAAGAGAGAGAGAACCCTGACTTTCATAGCTATTTTATTTCTCCTATAAAATTACTGTTATATAATTTAAATGTCATTATTCAGCTTCGTGAGTTTTAAAACATTTACATGACATATATATATATATCCATTTTACAATTCATCACCCAGAGCCAGCATATTTTACAAAGGTGTGTTCACCAGAGACAAGCTAGAACTGCGCTTGGATGAAGATTTCCATAGTGGGGTATACACGGACCAGCTTATATAGTAGTAAAAAAAAATAGCACATTTCAGCAGTATAAAGGCGATGCATCGTTCGATATTGTTGTTTATCATGTTGCTGCTTATTTCCATTGTCTTGAAGGCATTTGCAGCTATTAGTAACTTAGTTCCATTTATTTTATTACGATAGCATGAAGCACTCGTCGACTAAATATTTTGGACTTGCTAAATTCGTTTACCCCAATAGTGGGGATTACTCTACTCTGCGGTACATTATTTTACTCAATAAGACATTGTTGGGAACGGAATGTCAGTTACGGCCCTCCGACGCTCACCTCGGATGAACATGATAAATGTTTGGCTTTTGCTTTGTTGCTTTTGCTCGAGTTTCAATGGAGGTGGAGACCGTGATCTGCACCATAGATCTCTACAGGCACTGCACTCAAGGTCCTGAGAAAAGCTGCTTTCTTTGGGTGGTTTCAATTGATCCACACCTGTCAACTAAACGAAAATTAATGCGCTTTACGTACGTGGATCGCATTCTTGTACTTCATTTCCGAAGGAAACTGTTGTTATTTCTTTCATTCTATCAATTGCGCCAATGAATAATTATTATTGTTTCTTCTTTTTCTTCTTGTATTTTACTGCCATGCACTCACCTGTTACCGAGACCCATGTACAGATTGAAAAGACCAGGTTCAGATGTCTTTAAGTACAGTTCGTGCGCATACTAGTGCACCTTTTTCTCTAGACCCCCTTGTTGCAGTAAAAGAATTATATTATTTTTGTGTGTTAGTTTCTTGCGGTAAAATGCAAGTACGAGCAAAGCTGCAGAATTATACATCTCGAAATGAAGCGCTTCCGCTTCAAGCGCCGTAGGAAGTTCATCAGCCGTGGATGTGGTCAGCGGGACGTGTAAGCCTCTTTACCGTTTTCATTTACACCATGCACTTCCTGTTTATTCTGATGCGCTGGCCTTTCAATCCTCAACCGTTTATGTGCATTTTTAGTTCTGTCAACAGTCGGCCATTTGTCTGCACTGCCAGCCATCGTACACAATGCTCCTCCACTCCACATCGCCGTTGCTGCTGCTCTCACGACCTTCCTCCTTACCATTGTCTCAGGTGTTAACTTCTCACTCCTTAAAAATGATGACTCCTTTTTCTTTGGCTGAAAGTTACACGTTCCCTATTGTCGTTGCCATTTCATTTTGCTCTCAAGGGTATTCACGTTACTGGTTTAACACGCTCCGTGGTTTTTCTTCCCTTTGAAACCCTAAACAAGGCTGATGTGAGGTAGCAGACCGTGCCGGTGGGGCGGCGGTTCCCTCAGACTTCGTTCAACACGGCCAGTGTTGTGGCTCGCGTTACCTGGGGCGTGAGTCCGCACACAACAGCGTCATTGGTCACTATATACAACCTGTGGGTCTGACCGTTGGTACTCTTTGCTGCTTGTTCTACTCTCTCGTTCGCTTATGATGAAGTATACATTTCCTTGTTATCATCCGCGAACGAAGTAAGAGAGCTGATAAGGTTTTCGTTGAAAATTTGAATATATATTTGTCTCTCCTCCCAAAAAGTGGTCGAAGGAGTTGAACAATGTTAACAATTTTTTGTGAGGAGCTTGGTGGGTTGACCTAGATGTGACCCACGCCTAAAAACTAGACCGAACTGGCCATAAAAAATGACGGCGTTGAATTTTCCTCTACGTACCGGGGCGAATTTTTCTCCACTGCGGCAGATTGTCTCCCGCCACGAGCCGTTCTAATTTTTATATACGTCAATTCCATTTCATAATATCAGGAAATTTTTTTTTTTCTATATTGGATTTGTACTGTCATATTTAGGTTTGAAATGCAATATTGCTCTGTTCTCCACGTTGTAAAAACTGCAATTTAAATACGAATATATTTTATTATTTATTATTTCGTTTCCGTCCGAATTTGCACTTTCTCAAAAAATGTAAAGCTGAACTGTCCATTCAAGCGCGTCTTAGGCGACTAAACTAGCCGGTTACCGCATTCCTTCCCTCACGCGTCATACAGCAAAAGTCCTTCTGTTGACACGGAAGGTTGCTGCCTCCAGCTGCACCTGCCTATAATTGTACCCCCAACATCCTCCGTACGTACGCTGCTCCTACAACTCATTTGCATGCCCGTGGCAGCGCCGACCTCGCTGTGACCCTCGCCAGGTCTCGTTGACCTCTTGGTCTTCCTAATTTTTACTGTAGCCAAAATCCTCGGTAGATCTTTTCCCTTCGCATTTACGACAGGGTCTCGCCACTGCTATCCTACGCGACGGTGTATTAGAGGTGAAGTCGATGGGTCTGCCGTCTCATATGCTAATGTGGTTTATATACAGGAGAAAATTTGCGCTGATTGCGAACATGTTCCCGCATAACGTCTGTCTTCCTGCAGTAGGCGCTGTACTGCATCGGGTAACTTGGATACGGTGGGAGGACTCGCTGAAACTCGTAGACGGATTCTGTCTGGTACTTGAACGTTATTGAAGGCTGTAACTGATTTTTTTTAGTTGATACGACATAGCTCGATTGCTGCGCAATACTTATTTAGTTAAAAGATCTCAGAGCACTGACAATTTTTCTTGGAAAAATCCCATAATTTGTTTAATTCCAATCAGGTAAGCACGAGCCTAGCAACTGTGCAGTCAGCTACTGATATAAATTTTTTTTTTTTTCATCTCTTTTGGCAAGATTAAAATCATTAATCTTGTGTATTTAAAACTGAATCTCCTCACAAGCACGCTGCTCTGAAAATAATTAAGTTTGATCCAAGTCGATACTTTCATTAAAAACAGTTCAATAAAAAAATTTTGAGAAAATAGTCGTCGTTTGTATCCGAAACTCTTCCAATAGACATTGGCTACGTCTTTTAGCTATTCCGTGTGGGCAGGGCTTAATATCTCAACTAATGAACTAGTGCGAGTTCAACAGTCTCGTGGTGAAGTTATCCCATTCGCCCAAGACCTCTTAACAGGTGCACCCAACGGTGTGGTGCCAGCCATGGCCGGGGTTATGGCCCACAGGACAGAGACATGCTAATACGCTGGGAGTTACGGCCCTCCAGGTACACGTCATGGGTCCTCTTCGTCTACCTCGAGTTCCCACGCTGTAGGGTAAGTTCTTGCTCGGCTGCTGGAGCCCAGGCCTTTCTCAGCCATACTTTTGCCGACGATGCTTGGCCTGGTGCGGAGTCAGATATTCTTGGATATTCATTTTTCAGAGGTGATATTTTGGGCATTCAGCTGCGACGTGAACTTTCCTGTCGGAAGGTGTAGTGAGACTACTAGTATGTTGCTGGAATCGCGAGGCAATATTATTTGCGGCAACTATTTAGAGCCTTTGTTCGATTTGAAGAACGGCTTTGACCACGGTCACAGTTCATAGGTAGTTGCTTGGGCAGATAACCTGTCTGCTAATAACTATTTTCATTCCCTTATCGGCCTAAAGAGATGTGCGTTGTGCACTGCATCTTACAAAATATTAAGTAGAATAATATTTATAATGTCCGTGGTAGCACTACTGATTGGTTGGCTCAACATATATCGACTTTCATGCGACCGCCATAAACTTTCAAGACTTGCGCTGGGCGGCGTTACTGCATTTTTGTGTCTCCTCGCAACTGGCACTTATATACATAGCGCAGTTTCGCTCACATCGATTGTTTCCTATCGCACAATTTCTCTTGTTTTTTTTTTTTCTGAACCTACGACGCAACGGCCGCTTTGTCTGTTCTCAAATGTCACTGCCATTGTTTTAGCGTCTCGTACTAAAGCCTTTCAATAAATAGAAGCTACATATTTTTTACTAACTTGTGGTTCGTATGCTAGAGAAACCCGTTTGTTGTTTCCCTAACAATGCACTCAGATTGTACCGGCTGTGTTCTGCAGATAACTTATAGCTACATCTCAGAACAGAACTACTGTACTTCTACACCGTCTGGGAGAACAGTCATCATACATTCAAAGAATTTAATCAATCCTTTTAGTTATCTTACTAGCGAACTATTATTTGTTCTATTCCAGGCATAGAATATATGTACATTATTTTTCCAAAATGTTTACTAA
Source organism: Parhyale hawaiensis (assembly GCA_001587735.2). Lineage (NCBI taxonomy): Eukaryota > Metazoa > Arthropoda > Malacostraca > Amphipoda > Hyalidae > Parhyale > Parhyale hawaiensis. The sequence continues at coordinate 24,902,096 of LQNS02000137.1, read as the reverse complement.
TATCTTCACGGCAGCTTGCTAGTTTATTCAACAAAATACCATTTTCCCTGTTAGCTACAAAAATTGATAGAATATTTAGTTAAATGACTTCAGTTTTCTAGTGTGACTACTGAAACTGGTTTAGTCTGTGCCAATGTAGAGTCTACGTAGTATTTGCAGCTTTAACTAACTGTACGGCAGAATCTCGCTCTGTCACCACATGTCATCAGCGGAGTAACATCTGTGCGGAACACAAAAATCCCTCGTGAAATTGCCGTACCAGCCTCTTGTATTTAGAACGGAAGCCCACGTGACTTCTGTGGCACTCCTTGCGTCTGTTGCCGCGAGCTGCGGCTCCGGACTGATTGTTTTATTGCAAGTTTTCACGCCGAAACTTCCGCTTGAAGAACTCTCTATGTGCCCACAATTGAATGTTCAGCACCGCATTGCTTTGTTTTGCCAAGGTATATATTTTATATTACCTGCCTTCTCCTACCGCGTTCTGCTTAGCTGTGCTGCTTACGATCCTTAGTATATCTCATAGGACTCCTGTATGTCAATATTTTTTCCTAATTACTCCTGCGTTTTCTGGATACACGTTTCAAAGTTTGGTACACCCTGTAATGATTCCTTGCTGTTGATCAGCGGCTCTCTAAGCGCCTGAGTTCATCCTAACCGCTGCTATGTTCTTATCAGTGATGTTGCTGATTTTTGCTACGTGAATATTTGTTTCTGAATGTCTAGACACGACAGGTTTAATAGAAGATCCCAGCCCCCTCCATCTCCGAAGCAGGGTGGGGAGGATCTTTAATTGAAGTATCGAACTAGTCGAATCTCGAAAAGCGACATACTGAAATTTATTATATAGGATATTGCGTACAAACTGAGTCGCTGTTATTAATTAAAAATAATTTACTCTTTAAGTGAAATGCATAAAAATTAGAAAGCATTATTTTCGCCCCAGTGTCAGAATTATCTTGAGAGAAATATGTACAAAAGATCAGCCAACCTGTCAGTACAAAGATACCTTAGCAGGCTTAAATAACCTAATCCAATTTAAACTCGGAAGATCCGAGGGAAGATCTTCATCCCTGAGAACTTAAGGGGTGAAGAGATTTTCACTTGATCCACACACTTCTCTTACTGTGCTGATCTAAAGTTCTATCACAGCCTTATCTTGTATTCATTGCGTGCACCCCTCAAGGGCTGGCGAAGCAATTCCCTCTCGCATAGCTGCGCGCTATCAGGTTGCCCTAATAGTTTACATTCCTAAACACCGCCTCTGTTCTATACAAGCCTCCATTGTTTTGGCGAGCCCTGCCCGTGATGTGGAATTCTAAACCGCCTTCTGGCGACATCTGAACTATACCTCATCAATTCCAGGGCAGACTCGCACATGCTAGTTACCTCAAACGATTTCCACTGCACTAGTTTGCAGTTAGCGCCTTTGGTCAGGAATGCGTGCAAATAGTTAGCGATTTGTCGTGTCCATCCTGCAGGAATTCAAGTTTTGACCATGTATACAGTACGGAGGATATGGGCAATTAGCAACCTCGGCAACGTCACTTGATGTCGAGTAGAACTATCAGAGCGATTTCATTAGATCTCTATAACTGAACAGCTCTCAAATTCTCCCCGTATATGTTTTGCGTGAACTGACAGCTTCAGTGTACCAATTTTTTTATGCTTGGCTACATATTTGGCGGCCGGGTACCGTTGGTCCGGTACTGCCTAGACCGGTTGCGCAACGGTGCCCTCATATCGGTGCCGACGTCTATTGTCTCGCTAACCATCACTGGAGTTCGGGCCATCCGGCCCTTTGAATGGATGACACAATATACCTGCCATTACCTTAATTACTTAACCTGTTTTTCATTTGACGATCGATAAGTGCAGTCTTTGCTTGTGAAAGTACTGGACGTCTTAAGTATAACAAATTTTTCTATAGTGCTTCTTTGTCATCAGTGGTACTATAGACTTGAATATTTTATTTTAGAGCTTAGGGTGACAGATTTGTACAGTTCTCTGTAAAATTGTTGTGGCTGTAGACATTTTAGCCTCCTCGCGCTGAACTAGTTGCTTTTATTGCTTCCACAGATACGCATCTAAACTTCAGTGCTCCTGCCAATTTTGATAACTAGCTCCGTTCCTTAAATATAAGGAATATTTCTTCTGTGTTAGTTATTTTACAGCTGTTCAATGTGTTCACAAACCTGAACTTGCGCAGATCATATCTCATTTCTATCAAATTTCCCCGGTTGGAGCTCTCTCTTCCCCCGTAGGTTTTTACAAAGAAAACTTCCTTTGGTCTGCTGCGGCGAGCGGATCAGTTCACACGCGGCGAGCTTCTTAAAAATGCCCACAAAGATCAATTAAGATCCAGTAGTGAGCGCAGTAATGTTCTCTTGGGACAGGAAATGGAGGATTTACATGGGAGAGTGATCCCAAGTTTCCATTTCATGTGCCCGAGAGAAACGTTTTTACTTGAATTTTACCCGCAGAAATGGGTCAAATGGCGATAGCCGTGGGAATTCTCACTGCGCTGAGATCTAAGTGGCGAGATGGAACCTTGTTGACTCATGTGAACCTCTTGGTCTCCTACTGCAGACACATGGGATAGTTTCTTGACACCCACACGTTTCGCCAACAGTTGTACAACTGCAACTGTAGTCAGCGTAACTATTTTATTTCTGCCCCTGTAAGTCGCATTTTATGTTGCCTTTCTCTTCAGTATACACCTTATTTTCAGAATATTTCAGGTCGCTTTCTAAACCTAAACCAGTTCGAAAATAAATTACGCGGAACCCTCGGCACAGTGTCAAATGGTAAAATTTGTACTGACGTTGTACGCCTCCAATAAATGGCGCCAGGCGAGTCCTGCATCAAACCACGCAAAGGACGCCCTGTCCTAAGCTAATTTCAGTATTGTTATAAAACTAAACATCAAGTTTGTTTCACCTCGGTGTCGTGCACAGCACCAGAGGGTGAGTTAGATTCGCCCATCATATGTTACGGTGAGTCGCCACCCAGAGTTCTCGCCTTATCTTCAGTTAGGCCTGTCGGACACCTTCCTGTCGTGCCCACTGGGCTTCTTTCTTTTATCATACACTGAAAAATTATCCTCTCTCTCCTCGATTTTCTGCACCTATTCTCGTTGATCCAATGTGAACACCCTCATGAAAGGGTTCCACGAATCCTATGAACATACGCTATATCACATCCTCTCGTGGAATAACGCCTTGTGTCTAAGGACGTTTCAACAAACATATAAACTATGTTAATCTGTGTGGTGAGCACATCCTCATGTGAGCAGCTCCTCATCCTTCTCCATGTGATGTTCTGTCCCGTGGTGCGATGGACCGCAGCTCGCGCGTGTCGGACGATCAAATTGACATGCGCAATGTCAGGTAAGCCAGAGAGTTCTTGCGTTCCTCTGTTTGCCTGTTCACGATTAAAAACTCACAAACTTAATTGTTTACTTGATATAGCCGCATGCTGTTATCATCTGTCATTGCGCTATGATCATGGTAGAGGCCGAAAACAATCGCAACGATTGTTGTTGCCTTGTATTATGGCCCGCCACACCTTCCGACCCTGTAGCGCTCAGCGCCTGCTGCATTCGACGTTTCAAACGATTTCAGTTCTGCGGGAAATTAAATTTTTCTGTAATATTTCAGGGTAATGCATTTGAGTTGTAGCGCATGGAAAGCCCAGTAATGGTGAAAATTTCTTAGAATAAATGTTACCACGTACATAATTGAGGGACTTGGTGTATATCGGTCTGCAGATGTATGCACCTACTGTCTACCCTCACTGTGTTTTTGCTTGCATCTATGTTCGCTGTTATCATGCTTAGAACAAGATCCGTTCTTCTTCAGGTGTCTATTCTGACGCTTTCATGCTCATATTATAAATAATCTCATCTTTGGCTCTGTGATGTCCAACGCTGCGGTGACGTGGCTCGCAATGGCTAAGTATATGTGCACATGACATCGCATGCGCAGCACGCATGGTCTGGATCAGTTCTGTTATTGTGGTACTCACCTGCCCGAGGGCGCGTCCAGGACTGGGAGGCGCGACAGGTGTCGTCCAGCAGCACAGCTGGTCTGCTCTGCTCTGTAGGACTCTCGCCCGTCTGCCCCACTGGTCCCTAACCCTAACCCGAGGTCTATAGTAAACACATCCTGTACCGTCCTCAGTCTAGTAGGTAGGTCGCCAAAATGAGCTCAAGGATTCTTTATCCTACAATGTTCGAACGGCCAGCGCTTGTGTTGACTTTCTGCTTAGGAATTATATATCTCATTTGCTCATTCATAGGATACTCGACTAAGAGTTTTTCTAGTACTCGCTAACGACCTTTTCTAAAATAATACAACTGATTTAAAGATCTTAAAAATATATAGAATATTTTGAAACTTTCCTTTCTGTCCAAAACATAATACAACATTCTTATTACATTAGTATTTAAAATAATGACTCTATCCGAAAGCTTACTGTCGTTCATTGCTATCATATTCGTTGTTTCTCTGTGCGTGCCTTCTCTTATTGAGGCTGTGCACCATACCTACTACCAAGTGCAACGATGTTGTTTACTCTGTACTTGCTGGCGCTTTTGTAAACCAAAAAAAAAAAAAATAGTAAAATGTAATCTTAACAAAAGTTATTATTATTGAAGTTCTTCAAAATCCGTTCCTACCTTTCCCTTCAGTTTCCATATTCATCCGCCGCTTTTCACTAGTCACGCACGAACACGTTTTCTTTCTCACACACCTTGCTATGCCTCGCTTGTTATCCTGAATGCTCCTTATCCTGCGAGCAGGAAGAAGATCCAATAAATGTCTCTCGCTTGAGTGGCCGCTTGCTTTCTATATTCATGTTCTCCGTGATCATCTTTTGTTGGCATCACACTCACTCACGAACACCGCTCGCTTTTTGTCCCAGGCTTTTGTTTGGAACTACGACACCCCGCACTTCCTCTACCTTGCACCTGCCCCGTACAATCGAGCATCTCCATCCCTGCCTCCCCCATCACCTCGCTCTATCTCTTCTTAGCCCTACTGCCTCGCCTATTAGACCGCCAGCAACTAAATCTTCCCTCTCTGTCGTAACGTAACAAAGAAAATCTAGACTTTTTCGTCCCTATGCCGGACGCGGAGGCTTAAGAGAATGGATGAGACGAAAAGAGTGAGGGGTGGAGCTCCCTGCTATCCATAGCACCGGTTATCTCAGAGATCGTATACATCCTTGATACCGATTTGGGGCTGATGTTTGCCTGGGGCGTTTTAAATGTAGGTCAGTGCACGTTATGCCCACTGTTGTGATACTGCCGATATTTACTTGTGTAGCTGCGTATTATTCGTGTGTTGCAATGTATATGTATAAATATATAGTAGCATACGTAAAGTCGCATTATAAGTTTTCAAGTGTGGGTCATATATCTATGGAGGGTCGTGGCTTTAAATTTTTTTTTATAAACCAAACAACCAGTGGCCAAGTGAATTCTTGCCTTTCTGTTCGCCAAACTGCGCTTTTGTTAGCAATTTAGTTTAAATAGACCGCTCGTTTTTAGTCACCTATTGCGCTCTTATCTGCAGTATCCTCCGCTGCGTTCTCAGTCGATCGTGACCTGATGAGTAACAAACGTAGCGTTTGACTCCATAAATTAATTTTTCTCTTTTAGTTAATATTGACTTGTGTACTGGTAACCTTGATGCCTACAGTCATGCTGATTTATGTTAGTGATGCGTCATATTGGCAAAAAAGGGGAAATATTTAGAATATTTCTTAGGCAAATCGTGACAACAGCTTATACTTTTTTCTAAGATCGTGCATGTAATATTCACAGCCATAGAAATTATACGTGCCTTCATAAAGTAGTCCATTTCGCATTTATTTCTTTGTCGGGGCCGTGCGACCCATGTGGATCCACTATTATGTCTTCTACATTGTAAAATGCGGAGATGATCCCTATGATGTACGAGTGTGTCTCAACTTGTCTGCCACTCTCTGTCATTTTCAAAATGGACTCCCGAGCAACACCCCACGCTCGTACGATATCCATTCCTTTGGCTGTCTTTGAGGCAATAATGGCTGGGAATGTGCCTCTTATGACCATGTTTGTCATGATACAAATTGCACAAATCTTTATGAAGACGAAATCGAAACGACCCTCATTGACCTTGGCTATAGTATTATTGGCTATTGTGTCGACGGATACCTTGATGACCTGGGAAGTCTTCTTAGGGGCGCGTTTTTTGCTGGTCTGGCATCAACTTTTAGTTTTCTAGGTCGACTTCCATATTCTTTGCGTGTAGTAGCAGCCACCGTACTATTTTAGTCAGTGCACGCGACCAGCAGATTGATGTTCGCGTACGTAGGTGAGAGACGCTCCACAGGTACTGCGTACGTGGTTCTTCTTTTGATTCTCGGGTTAGATTTTGTTCGCGTGTCGAAAAAGGAATATTATCGTATAGCGTTACCAAATCTCATACTTTATTGGTATTGGATGCAGTATTTAGAATTTGTTCTTATTACAAACAAGCTCTTTTTTTATCACGTCAGGAGTCTCTAAAGTGACGATTGTTGTATACTGTATGTACGTTTTGGGGCAGCCTTTCCTCACACTGTACGATGTTTCAGCATTCTGCTTTATTTTAACTGCAATCCTTTGATATTTGTGAATTTGCACTTGACGGAGCAGAGAAATCAGTTCCGTCTGTCTGCCGTCTTCCCTCCCTCGCCAACGCTGCTCTGTCGCCGCCGCGTCAGCGCCAGGGGCGCCGCTCCCCGTCACGTACTGAGGCTTCCGTGCCCCGGCAGAGCTCGCCTGGGGCATGCCTCTCACGTCTCTCTTTCTGTCGCTTGCTGCAGCTGTGCTTCTGTTTCATTCGTTGCTGTGCACGTCTGTATTATTGCAATCACGTCAGACTCCACCTGCTTCCTGTGTTTGCTGGTTAGCTCTGCCCGAGCCTTACGACTTCATTTCTTCCTTTTGTATCATCGCTGTGGCTTTCGGTACAAACCAAAAGCATTCGCGCTTACGAGGGCTAGAAAAACTGTTCTCAAGTGTAGCCGTTTGTCAGCATTACCACTGCTGGTGTTTTCTGAAGCAATGTTTACGGTGAAACTCAATTTTGGAAGGTACGACACGCTGCACTATATACTGTACAACTAACGGCAGGTTTGGCTGTTTTGCTATACTGACATTTTTTTCTCGTTGGTCGATTTCGCTTGCGGTCTTTTAGATGCCTACTTTTATTGTAAAATTCAACTGTTTACTATTTTCTCCGTGATGCTGTTTCATTATCATACTGAGTCACGCGTGCAAGTTTAATTACTTATAACTAGAAAAATCGCCCCACTTTTTTGATAATAGCGCACTTGAATGTGCTTCACCGTGTCCTACACGAGAATGAAACACTTCATCCAATTCTTTTACAATGAAAAAATATACTTTGTGCAACACAAGACAGCCATATACAACAACTGCAAACATTAGGTTTTTGCGTCTAGCGAGCCTCATTTCGACATGGGTTGCCGCGCACGGTAGTTACATCGATAATTTGAGTAGTTACCCTGACGGGGGTTGTGGTTGCAACTACACATGATGGCATGCATCTCACCCGCACTGTGCTATTAAAGCGTGAGAGTGCAAATCATGCCCTGTTCCCGTACTGCCACCTCTTTGCTGCACTTCGGGATCGCCTAGTACTCAAATCACTCAGAGAAGCTTCGGGCGACGGTGTATTTTTTATGTATTTCTATCGCGCCAACAGTAAGCTTTGTTTTTGCAATAGTTTTCGTTCATCATCTTTGAGCTACTATAGAGAAACTACACCAATTCATTTTTCTGTCATTCGTATTTCTTCCAAAGCACAGAGAGATTGTTTTGATCTGGAAATAATTTATTCACCTACGGTAAGTGAAGAAGCTATCCTGAGGTTTGTGGTTTCCTATCTTTGGTCGAAATTACTATACACTGCTGTAGAATAGTTCTCTGAGCGAACAATCCAGGAAAGAAAACGTACGACGTCAGTAAAACTGACGCTGATGGTCGCACGTACATTGTGCATTGTGCCATCTGCTACGATGGCAGATTTAGAAAAATTTACGCAAGTACTTTTGCACGGTAAAAAACGTGTCTATATCGTCCAACTGCTCGAGTTTCTGTTTTTTGAGCAGAACAAAGATGCTGTAATGCTTTCCGTTCCATGGATTGGACACCATGGCGTTTGTGGGCCACTCGTCTTTGTCTCACATAATCTTGGGAAGTTCTTCAGGGTCTTCAGCAATGGCTGGGCGGCCATCGCCATCATGCGACGCCCGCCGCCCAACGGGCCTCCTCTTCAGGTCAGAGGTCGTTCCTTGAAAGCTGCTTTAGCTGCAAAAGTAATTACTTGTTGGGGCTGTCATGATGCAGCCAACTGATGTTGCTGGTGCTGCACGCAATGCTTATCCTGCTGCGTCGGTACTCAAGAGTCATTTTTGCGGTCGAACATTATTTAGCACGACTGATTTTTTTCAATCTATGGGAAAAAATTGAACATTATTTCAGTTGAATTCCATAAGCCTTTGTATTGGGATTTAAAAAGAAGTTTATGTAGCACTTCTATCAAGTTAGTTTTGTTCCCCATGTGACAGAAAATACATAGTCATAAAGACAGAAGACAGACAGTGAGTTTATGCGGATAACCGGCTCTTGGTTTTTGTGAACAGATTAATAAATAGACCTAATTTTTTTCTTTTTACGTTTTCGCAAACGTAAGCAGGAGGTGCAGTAACGAAAGCACGCATTTTCGATGCCCTGTAGCCAGAGATATGCTCCTTCTTACACAAACACACAAACAAAAGAAAATGTTGGACCCGTCTATCAACCTTGCCATTAGGCCTTCACCAGCCCTGACACTTCTGCGCCAGGAGTGAATTACTGTGCTCGTATGAGCCACAGCTCGTAAGAAAAAGCAGTCTCGTGAGAGGGAGTCGTCCGTCCAGCGCCTGATGTTCCATTCGTACGCGAGGCAGATGGAGTAGCTAAGGGGGAGGAGAGGGAGCGACGTGGCGTGTGAATCTTTAAGGTGAGTGTGGGAAAGTGCTCATCTCTGACTGATGCTGCTGCTGCCGCCCCCACCTGCCGGCGATCTGCTTTATTTCTTTCCGTTCTAATGACCTGAGAATCTGTGAAATAATATGCCCGTCTGGGGTTGATGCGGTAAGTAGGTGCACTCGATCCTGATAATAACATCTTGCGACTAAAATTTTTAAGTGTATTGTGTTCATAAGATTGCTCTTGATATTGGGTTCAACAAGATATTAATAGTACTGTGGAGAAGTGAAGGCTTTCTTATTCACAGCCTGGGAGTCCTCCAATCTTCGAATTAATAGTACTGTGTAAGATCAATAGTAAGATCCTTAGTTTTAACAAAGCTCAAGTGCCAGATATTAGCATGATTTAGCACTAAAGTCAGTCTGGGAAACGCATTTTCAGCAGTAACCAATTTTACCATAAATCTGCAGCCGGCTCGCTGAACATTGAGCTTCTTTGTGTCCACTTCTCGCTGTCCAAGGGTCGTCCAGTGCTCCAAAGTTGACTAGCACCCTTCACATTGCAGCATTAAGCGGCATTTCTTCCTGCCAAATATTCTCCGATCACAGAATGTCAGCACAGCGCGACCGACTCCACAATTCTGAATTGTTGATTCGTAGATTTCGCATCGGCCTCTTGCTCCGGACGATGACTTGGAAAAAATTTATGCGAGGCCTCCTCGTTTTGCGGAGATTTGCGTGTGTTACGAGTGGGAAGACGCTGTCGAGGCTGTCGTTAAGGGCTTGTTTTGTTCAGAAGAAGCTTATCATCAGAACAAGGCGTTAGTTACGCTGTAGATCTCGCCGAAAGCTGCACGAGGTAACGGAAGAATTGTGAAATATTGTGCGTCTTGCGGGATTGGACGTGTCGCCGACGATGCGAAGAGGTTCACTGTGTAGCTTCGTCGCTCGAGCGGATCTTCGGTGCATCTCCTGCAACGGTTGCTGTGGCGAACGGAATTGTATCTTCGCTTTTGCTTTATCAGCAGACGTTACTCCAGGAAGCTGGAGGTGCATTTTGACGTCAAGGATTCTTCAGCTGCTGTGCGTGCGTTGTGTTTGTGTAATATTAGCGAATTTGAAAAGGAAACCGAAGATGTTGATTTTCTTCGAAACGTCAGTTACTGCCCCAACCCTATAGGAAAATCTTGAACATTTATCTGACATCTAGAAATAGGTCGTGGGCGACGTAAGATAATAGCGGATAAACGCATTAATCTTTCCAATTGAGACGTGTTGTAATAATTGCAGTGTGAAGGAAAAACTTTACTCTCCACGTGCATCAGTTGGAAGCGCTGTTTGGCTCACAAGTAAAAAGTCCTACTTTTAAGAATGATCCCAAGGGCGAAACTTCCGCATTTTGCTCGCAAGTTCAATGAGCCTCTCTGATGTCCTTAAGATCCTGGGCCTATAAGTTAAGCCCTTCAGCAAGTGAGCTATCGATACCTATATGAGCATCACTTTAAATGGCCGTCGACTGACGAATTGTACCATATAATTTAGATAGTACCTGGAGCTCCTTTAGTGGACCCGTACAGTTCTGCAGTTCCTCGGTGTAATTCCTAGCCAGCACTGCCCGTTTATATTGCCATTTGTTAATATTCTTAATTTCATAGTAGACTTCAGTATCTTGCCATGATCTACAACTAAATACAACGTCTAGTGGCAAGTTCAAGTTCATTCCCAAAATTTAGCAAGTAATACCATGCTTGTGTGACGCAGTTGATGGTAATTGTTGTAATTCAACTTAAAGATGAGAAATCCTGCGCGTCGAGATCCGTCTCCGCTGCTGAGGCTGGGCCAGCGCTCATATGAAACGTTGTATTCCCGCTTCGTCCAGCTTCCTGCGGGTCTGGGGCGTGGAGGTAAAATACAGTACGTGGTCTGATTAAGGCAACGCTTTGCTATCAACCGAGTCGTGTGTCTTCGTCTCCAGTTCAAACGATGAAATCTTAATACCACGTAAAGTCATGCTCGCACTAGCGTGGAGTAATACTCTAGAGAAGCACATATGTATGTGTGTGACAGATATGTGATTTTACACATGAATCGGTAGAGGTGCAGTGTCCACAATCGTGGTTATTGTATGCTTCCTTTCATATTGGGATTAGGTTTCAAAATAATTATTGTGTACTTCTGTCACATTTACTTATTAATTTGATTAATACAATATGCTGTTCGGGGGTCATCTGGCATCTTACTGTATCTGTTACCACACCCAGACATCACTTGAATAATATGTGGTGATTTTAGTCACCATCTGCCGGAGAAGTGGCACTCATAGAAATGCTCATTGAAGTTTGTTTCGTCTTATTTTACATTCGGACTGCTATTTGCTTGGGCAATATAGTCAAATGTGTTATTTAAAAACTTTATTCTAAAAGACATTTGCAATGAATTATTAGATGTGTGAGCTGTCAGTACAAACTGAAGTTTATAATAGGCCTTAACCGTCGAATTCTTGAAGAGAAACCTCGAGGAAAATTTAACCTTCATGATGACCCAGAAGGTTAGACAGACAAGGTTTAGATGGTCGGAATGATCTACTGTGAGAGTCAACCTTGGGGTATTGCTCCTTGATTGATTTGAGAGTCGAGCTTTCGATGATTCCCGCCCATTGTTCCGGTGACGTTCCTCACCACCTTTTCCCAGCGCTTGATTGGCATGGGGCTGTGCCTGTACTGTTCAGCCTCTATTTTATATACAAGGCTTGACGCTGTTGACGCGTTTTCTTCATTAAAAAAATACGGCGTATTTGCCCATGTGCAATATTCTGGATATATACCCCGAGCGGTTGATTAGTACGTTAATATAGATCATATTTACTATATATTTTCCATATCTGATACAAAGATTTTCTGCGAACGGTAGGTACTTCAGTGCAACGAATTCGGCGCTCTAGGTAAACAACGTTCTGCTTTTAAATCTTTGTGTGCCCAATTTACCATCACTGTAGGTTGGAATACCACGGTTTGTAACGTCTACACATGTGTACAGTAAGCACGGAAGGGTTAGTTTCCTCCTCTATTGATTGGTCAGCTTACCAGTGCTTGTTTAGTCTTATTTTTATGCCCATTCTTCTACTCTTTGTACTAAATCCTAAGGTATGGATTGTACGACTTTCGTCATGGCAGCGACATTACTAAGATCGAGAAGCCGATGCATCTTTCCAACAACTGTACCCATTATTAAGATTCTACGATTCGGAGACAAATAGTGTCGTGGCAAACACGCGTGAGGTGAAGTGATTTGATTGCACCACGCGCTGATTTTATTTATGTTATGTCTGTGCGACGCATCATCCGGTCGTGAGTTTTCTATGAGTAGCATAGGCGGCCCGCAGCTCCAGAGCTCCAGCAGGCCTGGAGGGATACGAGAAGTCAAGGCCACCTTTGTTGACAGACTCTTGTTTGCTTCCTGCTGTGTGTATTTGGATCTGCCCGCCCGCAAAGCAAAGCTTTATTGCATTATTTCCTTTGCAGGAAACTGAAATTCATTGTTGTTTTGTGAAAATACTATGTTTGAGAGTTCATACTTTAGATTTATTTTGCGATCATTACTTGTATCATTCTTTCACGTGTGCGACATACACATTTTATGAAAATGTTTTTCTCTCCTGCCCTCATATGCAAAAAGTTGCATTTTCTTCCATGATGTTAGCTTCAATTTTGCCATGAAGATAGAACAAACAAATCCTGAGCAGTTCTACTTATAGCTGTTTTCTCAAGCTTCATTTTTGCTTTATTCAGCGTGACGTGAATAACGCCACCTGGACCTCATCCGAAGAATCATCAAGTTAAATAAGTAATCACACTAAATATCAGACATACATAGGTACCTCGCAAATGTTACAGTTTTTTCTAAAGCACTTGGCTAAATCCACTCAGGGCTTATTAGCGTGCTCGCAATTATCATTAGTTTACCCAAAACTAAATCCTTCGCCAGTTCTGCTAATGGAGCTGCGAAGCCCACGACTCGCGAGGCAGGTGAGGTGTCTGGCAGGCCTCCACACACACGACTGTAGTACGTCGCTAATGAAGCCTTCATTAGATATGGTCCCTTTTTGCTCTACCTCCCCTCGCCGGCTAATGTTGGCCAGTCTGCAGGACCACCAGCGGTCCCGAGATGACAGGTTACTCTCTTCGGTTCTCACTTTCAGCAGTGACAGGTAGCTCTTTCTTCGCCGGCGGCTGGGTATAAAACCATTTAGCAAGTTTGCGTCCCGTGCTTTGAAGTGGCGACGGGCGAAACTTCTTGCAACAATGGATCTCATAACAAGGGAAAACCGGAAAATCGGTGTGGTAACTGAGTTGACGGTCTCTTAATTCTTCGTACAGGAAATTAATTATGGGAACTCCGTGTTTGTGGCTTATGACTGGTTTTCAACAGAGCAAAGGTGACTCTAGTTGAACATGTATCACTGTTTTCTTCAAATCGTCAACAATAAGAACTCGCACTCGCACTTCACACTGTGCACAGAAACTGAAGAATTTCAACTTTGGATGGCCCTACGTTTTCCAGGACATTTTGGAACAGCTCTGCTCTACCTTTTTTTTCTTGAATACAGTAATGGTTCTGGATGGATAAATTATTGTATTACTTTCAAGATCCCGAGCACGTTATATCTCTAATTCACTTGTTAAGCGTCGTATTCCTTATCCTATTCTTACTAGTCTATTAGTCTGTATTACTTCTAATAGTTTTAGGTAATGGCAATGGCTGAATTAAATCATATTGAACTCGGTGATCACCCACTAGTAGATAAAAATATACAGTCATAGAGAATTACCGGTAACTTGAAGAGACTACAACTAGCCCTATAGCCACTAAGTTCTACTTAGTCAAGAAAAGTGAATCAACACAACGTATTTCAGTTATTTCATTCAATTTTTTTTAACGTTGTATACTAAAATATTATTTTAATTCCCTGTGCAATTAGCTTCTACCGCACTCCACAGTAAGGTGGAAATTGAAACGTAAAAATGAATGTATGTGCTTGTATTAAAAACACTATTCCACATATTTTCATTGAATTCGCATTACTCGGTATTCAGAATATTACTCGATATGGCGGCAGAGTTGATAGGCGCACCTCCATGCACTCCTGTGCTCGAGACCACCCACGACAGGCAGCGCTGATGGCTTCATTAGACCATTTGACACTTCTCACACGCCATCCTCAGAGCCGCTCCGGCTCGCTGAGCCAGTTTGGGGGAGGTGCCCCCTAATGTATGGGTTGGGAGGTTAGCTCTAAAAGGGGGATGGGTTCGTCTCGCTGCACAAAGATGTTCTCGTGCCCCTTATGGATGCAGATAGAATGTTGAGGCCCTTGCGTATGCATGGTAATAGGATTCTCACTTTCCCACCCTGGGTACTAAAGGATGCTCCTGCCGCGGATATACCCGTAGCTCCTGTAAGACGTGTAGTTCGACCTCCGCAACATTTTGGGTTCCACTTCTTTAAATTTATATCACTTGGTGCCGTGTGATGTCTCTTACTCGTACAATCTTATAGGGATTGCTCGTGGTCAATGCTGATTTACTTCTGTAAAAAACATATATGTCTATATATATATATATATTTGGCAGCATACGTTTTTTCTGTTTTGAGTAATACTATCGTTTTATGTGTCAGCACATTAATGCAGATGAAAAACTCTGTAGAATAAAAGAAAACGCTAATATACCTATTAAAAATAACATCGACAGTAGTAAGAACCTGCCTATTTCAATTTGATAAATGCATCATATTTTATTCCTTATATTTTATCATGCAACATTCATTCAGGTGAGTACTAAGAGGATATACAACTTTTTCTTCAATCAGAGGACCGTGTTCTTCAGTATGTGCAGAGCCTGAAACGCTAGAAATCCAAGATGGCCGGACTGCGCGGGGAAGACACTGCCACTCTGCTTCTGGTCTTCTCGTAAATTATTTCATTATTATCAGCGGAGGGGAAGGGGCAGGTCCCCTTAGGGCGCCCATGTCCGTGGCTCGCGTCTCCGTCAGGTGGTCATCCGTCAATAGAGGAACCTGTGCGGTCTGTGAGCAAGACCACCCCTGCTACGGGTCTTACGCTCGATGACGGGCTGGCCGTGTTGGGCTGGCCTGTGATATTCTAGCGCTGTCAGTCTTCCACACTATCGAGCGTAATACAGTCAGCCCTAGGATGTAACCTCAAAAATTTTTGTTGATTGGGAATTTTCTCCATGTTTCTTCAAACAATAAGCCAGTTCCACCCTTCAGCCAGTGAGCTACCAAGAAAACTATTAACTTAAATTGGCGTGCAGTGACTAAGAACATAAATAGTAGTAACTAGATCACTCTGAGAGTGCATACCTCCGCCAAGCAAGGCAGTGTTAACGAAAAATTCAAAATGGCCCTTAAACTTGGATTTCTTCCCTATCATCACCAAAATTTGCTCATTCGTGCCTCCTGTTTGACAATAGCATCAGCTTCTGCAATTTTCTTGAAGATTCTTCCTTCACTATTTGAGTTTTATTCTGACAAACATTCGTCAAACACATAAACGGATAAACCGATTATCGCCAAAAACTTGATCTTTGGCACCTGGTAACATTTCTATCAATACTTGCAGATTTCATGAAGATCCAATTATAACTTTTTGAGTTATGTTTTGACAAACAGTTGTCAAACACACAAACGGATTACCAATAGACTACATGGTTGTGTCATTTATCATGTTCAAGAATTCCTGCAAATGTAATGGAAAAATGTTCATACCTTTCTGAGTTATATTACTGACAAACATAAAAATATAGATACTAACTAACAAACAAGCAGATCAACAAAAAAATTGGGTCATTTGCTCCTAGTAATAACCCCAAACTTCCTAAAAATTTCATCGGCCCATAACTTCTTGAGTTTGCTACCTAGAAAAATGAGGCAGACAAACAAACAAATGGAGATCGAATCTTCATCTGTTCCTCTTAACATGCCTAACAATCCGTAAATTTCGTAAAGGTATTTCCATAACTTTTTGAGTTATCGTGGTGGGCGGACGGAGAAACAAACTCGGCAAAAACATAACCTTGATGGCGAAGGTCTTGAACAGTACCTAGTAAGCTTAAAATGTGGAAAGTTCAGAACAACTCTAGACTGTCTCCATAACGTTCTGAAGTCCGACCCTCTAAACCTTATTCTCCATTTGATCTGCGAACGTCTGTACCTTTTCACTATCTTTTCTACTGCAAGGCTAAAATTGCATATAGATTTGCTTGAGTCAGTCTCCTCTTCTGCGTACGAATTGTGAATGATGTTCTGCAAGAGATGTCTGAGGGCGACTCGTATCTTAAACGCAAAGTGATGATTCCCGTGGTGATGCCCTCTGCCATATTTGATGTTCGTTGTCGTGTTGAATGCCCACGACCATAAAGTTGCGTGCTTGTTACTTATTCCAGCGCAATGGCCGCTGTCAGACCGTGACCTTGCTGCAGAATTTGCCAGGACCTGTCGTGCTTCATGGCAGCCCAAGACCTAACATTAATATATGATCGCCTTCCCTCAGGGGCATAGGTAAGGGCCACAGAACCTAGGGTTAGCATAGTTTGGTTCATTCACCTTGTGTTTTGAGGAGTCGTAAGTCCTTGCAAGCTCAGAGGTAACCTTATATAAGAAGCTTCAGGGCATCTTTTCTTTTTCATTTTTCGGACTTTCCCTAATAATATTTCTGTTAATTTTCCTGTTTTATTTTTGATACTCCTGCTTCCTGAGACACTTTCAGTTTTTCACAGCCTTTTCATAAACTCTTTTCTGTTCATTAATATTGATGCCTCTTGAGTGGTACCCATTCCATCAACTCATACATACAGCATATACATAATGTTGATCTCTATTATCGCCGAGCAACCAACCGTTCCCCACCAACATAGCTCTATGGGAAAACTGTTTTCGTGTAGGCGAATTCAGGTTAATGAAACTCTTTCGCACCACGGCCGGGCCCGTCTGTACAGTGTTGTTTCATCTCACCGACACTGAAGTGATGTGTTTACATGCTACACAACTTTGGTTGGCGGGCTCGACCGCTTGTTTCCTTCCGCCTCTACTCGAAACTTAGAGTGAACTGTTTGCCTTCTCGCCGCCTGTGTTATGCTCGCCTGCTGTCTCTGCAAACAACATAAGGGCTTCCCCGTCCGTGAGAGACTTTTACTCTTCCCTCGGGTATGTGGCAGGTATTCGCTGGCTCCTCTTGCTGGGTAGAGCACGAAATGTGAGTCATCTCCTGGCTGGGATGCGGGATCCTGCTTTTGCATGGTTAGACTTCGTAAGATCGTTCTTTTATTTAGATTCTTCTAATAATTCCTAGTAATTATAAAAATGAAAATTGTACAGTTGGTGAAATGTCCTTTTCGGTTTCTGCACTCAACGAAATCTCCCTATGTGATCTTCCTTTAGCTAACGCTGAGGTGAATGTTTTTAAACTTACCCCTACCGGGAATGAAGGTCCCCCACAGATCTATGCTAATATCGTAATTAAGCTTTTGCACGACGCCTCGGTTTTTTCTTCAATTTTGTTAGTGGTTTTACAATTTACATATGATATATCTTGTCAGCAATCCTTGCTATACATTACGAGTCGTGTATTATATGTTGCAAGATCACGTGATTATCTTACTATTAAGTTATTTACACACTAGAGTTCTTGCTGCTGTGCAGCACAATCTTCAATACTAGTCCTCCGTTTGTTGCTGATTCCGATCGACGAGCTTCAGGTGGAGCAGTGAAATTGCTGCGTATACCCCGGACTAGTTACAGCAATTTTCTCAGATTTATTTCTTTTTATCTCCCGCCATCGACGTTCGGTAGAACAAAGCACAAAAAATTCTTGTTTGCCGGCACTGAATTCGAAGAACATACAATGATGCAACATGAGATGCAGTACTGGTTGGGTGGCTGGAGGTGCCTGCTCGCCGTACCCCCACGCTCGGCTGCCCCGCTCGGCGGCCGGCATTTCCGGCTCTGCGAAGCGCTTGAGTCACACCTCAGTCGACCCTCGCTTGACTTCATGCAACCGCTCTCTTTTTTATTTTTATTTTAATGCAATTTTAGGTAGAGTTTATTAAGCCATATAACTTTTTGAATTCGTTTGTTTTATCCGCTCTTACCGCAAGGATCTCTAGCAGGAACGATCTAGGACACGGTCGTTTGAACTTTGTCAGAGACGCCGAAGGCCTCCTGAATTATTTCGCTGCTGCCGTTGTCGAGATGAATATTGTGGGCGTTTTTGTATTTCACTGACTTGCTTCCTATCAAGTAACGCTTTTATCATTGGCTCAGTATTCTTCACAATTTATTAATCACTTAATCGTTTCAAACCTGGCGACTGCTTGTCGGACTAGTGGCGCTCGTACTTATTTGATCACGCATGGTGCCTGCTATTGGGTATCACGTGCGTGTTGTTTACGAGGGGTAACTAATACATGGTGCTGCTGTGCTGCCTCAATGTAGTGGTGCACTACCTGGGAGGAGAAATATGCGAGTATTACTCCAGTTTATCTCGTAGATCATAGGTACGTCATTATCCTGGTAGGTGATAGAAATTGGTGGTCATGCTGAGTGGGGCTAACACAGGGTGCAATATATAGATCGTGTGAAGTTGGTGTAATGTTTAGGTACACAGAGCGCATGAAAAATTGCGCCAGTTCCCGTGATAAAAAACATAGGTTACCTTTGTTGTTGTTTGTCACTTCCTAATATGCAAAACAAAACTCCGTTCTTTTAAAACTTCAAAATTCATCCATGGAAAAAAAAATCCACTTTATAAGCATTTTTCCAAAATTCATTAAGTTTGCAACGTATAAAACTAGTTTATGTTTTAGCTACTTGAATTAGTTTTTTTTTCATTTACGCTGTTTGTGAAAGTGAAGCCTTCTTCAGGTAAAACTTCGTCACGGGCGTGTTCATGACGTACCTGTTAGTAAGCTGGTAAAGCTTATAAATGTTTGGGCTGCGTCAGTCTGAGGACTGTCTGAGGACCCGTGTTCGTATGCAGCGAAGGTCCTGACCCGTACAGAGAGGAGCAGAAATCTCACTTAAGCAGACCAACGAGGCGCTAACAGGGTTTGCTTGACTCGCTCAGTCGTGCCCTTTCAAAAAGCAAGGAGGGGCCCCACTGGGCGTTGTCTGCTGCTGCTTGCGGCGCCCCAGCGACCATACGCGCGCCCCTTATGACCAAACTTTGACGTGCTCCTTGCAAGTGCTTGTTGGTCTCCGTGTACTGTGTTGATGCCCCGCCCAGTGATGCTGGGAGAGCGTTTTGTAATGCGAGTACATGACTTATTAGCGGGACGTGAAACTGATACTAATGTACGCACCTTGTCTGTGCTGCACTTGTTGATATCCTATTTGGTATGACGAGCAATATGAAGTTTCTTAACTATCAGGTACTCAAGAAAGTTCGTTCGATTTTCAAAGTAAATTATTGAACAGAAAACCACACGAGCTTTCTGGATTACCTACCTGATATATTCGTATGCTATGTCCGTCTCTGCCACCCTCCCATTGCTGCTTAGCCGATGTGTGAAACTATATTGATGGTGAGTAAATTGCTCGGAGTATCACATGGCGTTAGTGCTGACCTGACATCCAGCGCTTATCTGTCCAGTTAACATAGAAATTGAAGGTTGTATATTCACATTCCAGGACCTTCATACCAGATCACCGTTTCGACCTATCCAATCGCCGGCGACCGCTATCGGAACTTCGAGAATTGGACGAGCTGACGAGCGAGATATTACTGCAGATCCGCCACGGGACACCTGCCATGCCTAGCACGCTTCCTTATTAATAATCTCTCTGTGCATTTTCCAGTTGTCTCAACTTTCAAGAACATCAATTGATGCGAATTATGCGTTCTTGCTGCCTATGCTCGAGTGCGTTTTAATGTTTGACATATTTTGAATTTAAGGAAGTTTTTGCCCAAACAGAGTTCTGTTGCTCCCACTGGCTTGCACCCAACCGCATTGTACTACGTTTAATCGCCATATTCCCATTGTTACCTTTTTTAGAAACTCGATGTTTAGAAATAAAAATTATAGCAATGTATTTGTATCATTCATTGAATATGTTTAATTGTTTTGTGCGGTATATTCGTTGTCGCTTACTTAATTTTTCCCTGAAAAATATTTAATGTTTATTTTTCTTTTTGACAGGTAAGTGTGCTATGGAACTGCATTTCCTGCATCGTATGCTGACTGTAAGTACCATAGTAAGGTGTGTGCTGTATATGCTGCATGGTTAGAGCACCAATCCTTTCTGTAAACGTACAGCAACAAGTGACTCGTTATGCAAGTTCATACTACAGCCTAGTGACGCCGTCAGAGCAATTTTAGCGTCCGAATATTTCATTGCTTCTTCGTAGACTACATAAAAACGTAGGATTTTTAAAATTTAATACACACCAAGTTTCAAGAGCTGCCCAACACTTCCAGCGAACTTGTCTTAAAAGCCAAGAGACACAACGGCTAAAATTATAGCCAGTCTTGAGGCAGACAGACAGTTGTGTGTGCAAGGACACACCAACACGTTCCAACAATTGATTACACACCTGGACCAAAACACTTAGGTGTCAATAGACCTGTACGGTTCATGTTCCACGAGTTTGAAAGACCTTCGGAGACTTGCGAAGAGATTTCAAATTTCATGTACGTTAGCGTATTGCATTTTTAACCGAGTACCTCTCTGCCCCCCATTGTACTGAAGCAATTTTGTTACTACTGCTGGCCTCATCCAACTAGCCCTGTATGCGAGTAGACTCTTGGCATTTGACTTGCATTGCGTGGTCGAGTACTCTTTGCCGAGAGCTCCTCTAATGCTCGCCCTATCTATGCTCCGCATTTAATGCTCGAGAGGTCATGGCGCCAATTGGACTGCCCTTCCAATTATTTTCTGTTGCAACGGACAGCCGTTGCCGTGACTTCTGACCCTCGGCGCAGTAGCGCGCGTGGTAGCCCCATTGTTGGTGGTGGTCACCCTCGAGACCGACAAATGGCTGGTCCAATATCCCAATTTCACGCCATTGCTTCTCAATTGTTGGTATTGGTTCGCTTCCAATTACTGATGAGGCCCTCCGCAGTGCTGTTGGCTCGTCGTGTTCTCGCTTATGTGCTCCAGATTTGCGCCGCTTATATTATTCACAAAAATACGTGCTGGCGGTGTCTATTTTTAGTCCTTTTTTCTATAAATGATTTCATGTAATTTGACGAATAAATAACAAGTTGCGTCTAGGAATGATAATTATGAATTGTTTCTATAGCCACAGTACTTGAGGAAAATGATAGTGTAGATCCTCCGTTGCTCTTGCGTCTCGTGTCGGTGCTCTACATTATGGTTGATGCAGATATGGACCGATTAAATTTGATGAGAGTTAAGTTAGTTATGATTCCTTAGTTATCTTGTGGTATAGAAGCAGTGCCCACTTTCGGCACTATACGTTGCCGTAACTAGGCCTTCAGGACGTCTTTACTTCGTGCTCCCTTTGCTTCCTTCCCAATCCGTAGGCTACTCATACTTTGCACTCCAATGCGTGTTGATCCTTTATGGGAACACCGCGGTTCATGGATCCCACGTTTCTATCTACGTAATGTATGACCCATGTTTTTTCCTCAGTGAGATCAGAGGTTTAAACTACTCACTGTGTAAGTGAGCACAGAAGCTACGTTTTTCACTATATTTTTTCCCTACCTGTATTTGTTTTTATACGGTCCACAACCAATTGGGAAGATACACGGTCTACCACATGATCGTGAATAGAAGGTAGCTCCGTAGTGTAGAGCAGGTGGGCACATCTAGCTCTTGAGCACAAATTTCTTACCAGTCATTGCTCGTACAGATTTGTCGGGATGAGAAAAGAACTCGTGCCTTCTGACAAGCACCAAACTCTTCGTACATTTATTTATGTCTTGGATTGTTTGTGCCTGTTGCTGTTATGGTATAGCTCTAACTTCCTACTGAAAGAAGCGCCTGTAGTTTATTTCATTTACACCTACTCTTGTATCTGACGTAAGAAACTTCAGGGTCATTTATTCACGCTTGTTGTTGCCATGCTCGTTAGTTCGTCATGCGAACACAATAGACGAAATTGCCAATTCACGACAATGGTGGGGTCGGCAACAGGCCCAGCATCCCGCCAGTGCTCCACTTCCTGCCCGCCGCCTCTGTCCTCCTCAGCACCTGTACGTCCTCAGCTGCTGATGCCGCCCGTTGCTGCTGTCCTCCTCAGCACCTGTACGTCCTCACCCTCCTCAGCAGCTACTGTCAGTCGCTCAGATCCTCCAGTTGGCTGTATCGCAGGCCTCGTCCCGCCAGCTCCCTGACCTCTTCACTGAGAACAGTGTGGTCATACGGCCAGCTCGCCCTCCTGAGAGCTACTAGAAATACCTTCCCTGGCGTGCCTGTGCAGCAGAAAATCTGTGGTTTTCGTGGTACCAGAGCGCACCAAGGCTGGTATTCCCTATCGGTGGGCGATAACGCGTCCAGGGTTTGGTGCATCACTTTTCTGTTTTTTTTTTCTCTTGTACCTATGCCACATTGTTTAATATTGAAACGTATTTTGGTGAAGCTTGTATACGCAGTTATTTTTACTCTCTTTATGATCCATTTGAACTCTGTTAGAGTTGCCTTACTGTTTCTTGTTCATATTTCAGCTGTGTGAATGCTTCTCTGCAGCAGTCACATTAGAAAAACAAGGTTTCTAATGCTTCTTGGATGATGAGAGGATGAAATAAAGAATGTTCTTTCGATCGTAAAGCTTGTCTGACCTGAGATTATTATTATCATTGTTTCTTTCTTCGTCAGGAAAACACAATCGTTTCGGAACATGAAACTGCAGAGCTCTTTCTTTCGCGGTTCTCAATATCTAAAGAAAAGTCTAATTAAATAGTCACAAGACCTCAGGAGTGAAGATAAAAACTCTGTTCACACTGTATCTTTATTATTTGCGAAGTATCATATTACCTCTAACACTCTCGTTGGTCTAACGTGGGCTTTTCCATGATTTGTAAAGCTCTCTGTCACACCACTGTAAACTCCTCCCACCTGCGCATGAAGGCTATGTAAAGCCTCAGGATGCTGTGGTCTTGGTGTAATTGACAGAATATCCATAGGAGATGCGTAATGATTAGTATTTTTTATCATCGTCATTCTCATAATACTGGCGATTTGATGTTGGTTTGCCATCATTTGTAGTGCACTACCAACGTTATATGCCAGATAACCTTTTCCCTTACTTATATAATACATTATGTATCCCACAATACTTGCGTACTGCTTAGTATTTACCTTTTTTCTGAACCTACTCTGCATTATCTTGCGTGTCGAGACTGCCCGTGCTTTTAGTATTTTGTATTTTATACCTTTCCTTCAAATGCTCCTCTGCAACGTACATTTTTTCAATATCTTCCCGACTTGCTCTTCTTCACTTTTCGTTAAATTTTCCCTGCGTTTTTGAGCCATGTTACATTTTTCTATCATTTTCCCGACATTTGTACCAGTCACCTATCTAATTCCATAAAACACCGACGTGTTTCTCGTGGTTAGCGCCCAATCCACAGTTGCCAACTGCTCATTCTATGCTTCTCTCTCTGCATGTAATGAAAAGGCTTTGTCCGAATCCCGCATCCTCTGAAATAAACCACTCCCTGAGTACTGCCCTCCTCCCAGCTCCTTCCCTCTTCAGTATTGCTACTTTTAGGAGTCTTGTGTGTGTGTCCCACTTCCTTTCTTTAGATTGTCCTGAGCGCCGCACCACGCCTCGCGGCGCGCTACCGCCCCAATGTACTATTGTACGCAGTTGCTCGACCGAATGATCTCTTGTACATGAACGCTTACGTTCCAAGGTCAAGCCTTGAAAGAATGAACTATGACATGCATTTCGTATTATTCATAAAATGGATTGTCCCCATTCTCTGGTTGCGTGGCGTTGTTTCAGACTATGCTTCAAGAATCTATACTTGTCCTTGTTATTTACTAGACCTTATTTCATAAGCTTGTTTTGTGACTGCAACGTTCCTTTCTTCTTCATCCTTTCATTTAAATTTTCTTCTTCCTGGTTGTACTTTCTACAGCCCCAGCTCATAGCTGCTTTCCATACCGCTTTCCAGAATCAGTTCGTAATTCCCAAACGTGCAGACAACGGAGCTATTCGACCGAATACGCCTGATATGTGGGAACAGTTCGCACCTCTTGTTGTCTGGCCGTGTCATTCCTCAACGTGAGCTCTGCTTGAGAGATTCGCCTTGAGTCATGAGGTGCAGCAAGCGAGCGTACGGAGCTGCCGGCCGGCCGTGTGTCCGGGCATCCGGCAACTCTTGTTTCCGGGCACCTGCCTCATCTCCCTCTTGTTGTCCGGCGCCTCTTGTTCCCACGCCCTCTCTGCGTGGGTATCGTCCACCATCACAGACGTGCGAGGCTGGTTACTTCGCCTCGTTACGGTGTCACCCACTGATGTTCTGTAGCATCTAACATCTCTCGCTGCCTATAAAAATTTTTGAGCATATAGCCAAAGTCAAAAAGGGAGAGCATCAGATAATATCGGCTCCTTGTCTAGAATTCCCCAACTGAGAGCTGTCGCTTAACAGACGGTACCAAATAGCTGAGCTCGCTCTTTCATCGGTAGTGTTGTCTACCATGTTCTGCAGACTTCTACGTTTGCTGTACCTTATAGAGAGCTATGTAACTATGGGTTCGTTTGAATACTTTCTACACTTTACAGCCCTTGTAAGAACCATGCAGTGCGCCTTTCTCGTTAAGAACTCTCGTTTTAAATTAGGTAAACCTTGCGACCAATCACCGCAGGCTAGTCTTTATGTGCTTCTACCTCTCCTCGCTGTGTTACTGCAGCCTACGCTGTAATGTGTGTCAGTTTGGTCAAACAATCGTGACATGAGTGTGGCCAGCGGCCTGTTCACTCGGCGGACATGCCACATCGGCGGAGCCGCAGCCACGAGTCGCGCGGGGCGGCCACGCGTCTTGCAAGAAGAGGTTCTCGCGCCGCTCGCCTTATGAACCTGCAGCCTGAGGGCAGCGACATGGTCAGGAAATGAGACTTTGATGAGGCCCAAACTAGCGGCTGCGACAGCAACACCACTCGATGTTGGCTGCAGCCATGAATTACTATACATCCGATAGCTACGCGTGCTCGTTATTCCACTCCTCTTGTAACTGAGAAGGTCCTTAAATTCACTTATAAAATTAACTGGCAGATTCCAAGTTGCAGTGTCTGTCGCCATTTTGCGAAGGTCTTGTAACAATTTTACTGGCGCTGTTCTGTACTGTTATGCATTCTGATAGAGCAACACCAAAAAGATGCTTGTTTCTTTATCGACTTTACAATATATACACCGTTGTTACTGTTTGTCCCAATGCTATAATATCAATAATGAAACGCCTCAAGGTGCTGTGCCCTTTCATATGATGAGCGTTGCATCGACCTGAGATACAATAACTGAGGTTTCTTCCTTTATGGTACTCGGGCATATACTGTGTACGCCTGTTTGTTCGTGCCGTGATATGTGGATCACATACTGCACAGACAGTACACTGATCGCCTATAGTTCGTACTCCCGCTGCTGCAGCTACGAGTGAGAGTAACCTAAGTGTATCGCCACAACATAACAGTACGACGTACTATTCGGTCCAATTACAAATTTTACTAACTGTCACTATAGTACCGTTATACTCCTGAAATTACTACTAGCTGCTACTACAGTACCGCTATACTCTTGAAATTACTACTAGCCGCTACTACAGTACAGTTACATTCCTGAATTTACTACTAGCCGCTACTACAGTACCGCTACACTCCTGAAATTACTACTAGCCGCTACTACAGTACCGCTACACTCCTGCTGCAGCAGCTGCAAGCTAGGACGTACGTTCAGCGGAGTGGAGGAGGAATAGGGAGGAGGGACGCCGAGGGGATGGAGCTGAGGTCCCTGAGGAAACAGGTGGATCAGGCTGGCCGGGGTGAGAGTTCGTGAACTGCGTGCTCTTCATCATGAGAAATTCGTACGGTGCCGTACTGAGCACAATAGGTGCGGGGGCTGTGCGTGGGACTTAGGAGGCGGGAGTATCGAGTTGCGGCTTTATTGTTATTTGACTTCTTATATGATGGGTGGTGTGGTAAGCCGAAGTGCCTCCGTGTCAGGGTTGGAGGCTAAGGTCTTTAATAGCGGTAGTAAGTCAGCCGGCCGGGTAAGGTCTCGTGAGGAGCGCAGGAGTCTGCAAGGATCGGTGATGTGCCATGTACCTATTGGCTGCAGCGCTTGCTATTACAGAATGAGTGTTGTTTATGGAAGAGAGTATGAGTAATTTGCCTTGTGTTATTTTGTCGTTGCTACAAGTCTTCGTTTTCCTACTGTACATATTCCTGTGAGAGATATAGCACTTGTAGCGAGGTAGCGCAGACTGAGTAAGTTTAGCGTTATGTAGGGATTCCTTTCAGGCGATGTTTCAAATTGTACATGAAATTGCTTCCGCAAAGACGATATTGTAATTGTGAGTTTTGTGAATTTTCTTACTAGGCCTTTATCGTCTTGTAATCTGTGCACAGTTGGTTCCATGACACTGTATTTGTGCCACAGAAAAAGTCTCAGTTTTTCGCATCATCTGTGAAATACCCCTGTTTCTCCTGTGTCAGTTTTATTTATTTATTTTGCTGGACATATTTTCGCAGGCCATGGTCGGTCTTCTTAGCAGTCTGTAGCAAAAGTTCATGTTTCAACTGCAACTATTGTTGCGTTCGCTAATTGATGTTCACCAGCGGCCGCTGTCGCAGGAAGAGCATGACCTATTTAACCTTCAGCTCCTGACTCTGGTGTAGATATGTTCATTGATCAAAGATAAATTAGTAGGTGGATTAACCTGTAGTCATTGATGGCGTGTAGCGATGCTGCAATCGAGGTGCTGCTGCTGCTGCTGCTACACGAAGGATCTTCATGTTTGCTTTAATATCGATTTATTACAAAAAACGTCATTCATATCATTCCTGGTGGACGCAGAATAATTCAGTTAATCACAATAACAATAATAAAATGTATATGGAACGGTCAGTCACCTCGACAGCGATGGATTTTCAAGCAGACACACAAAGCAGTGCGTCATAGCTCCCAAACCGCTAAAATTCAAGTTTGTTTTTCCGTAGGATTGTTAGTAGTGCTTTGAACACCTGTTGAACCCCTTCAGCACGGTGCCGTACGTATGTGCGTGGTGTGCGAGCCAGGACCGTATACCCTCCCATACGCATACACGCGCTGGAACTGCTGCGTGTAGGCTGGAAACAGGAATGGGTTGCTGAGCTGCAGGAGTTAAAATGACAGAGTTCAGCATCAGATTAGGATTAAATACAAGGCTTACGGCTCACATGAAGAAGCTGTGGTAAGCAAACAACAGAGCCGCTGCCAGCAGAAGCTGTCGGGTGCAGACTCTACACACGCGGTGGTGCTCAGAGCTATAGCTGTTGCGGTCAAGGGTCTCCCACACCTGCTCATGCGTGGCTGCGCCGATAGGTGCGCGCGCTGACGCTCCGGACTAGCGGCCGTGCGGTCGTAACTTACGCGTACCGGCCATCGATTACGGCTCGCTACGATGCGGGGTTACGGTTCATATACTGTAGCAATCGTGTCCGATCCGTGCACATGTACCGTGCTGTAGGATTACTGGTCACTAGTTGGGGATTAAGGCCGCACTGTTGCTTTCGATTATCTATAATCCGTTATCAGCTGACCCCACACCTGCTGGGATTGGTCTCAAGCGGCCCATATGACGACTTCGTTCTTTTCTTCTGCGCTTTCTTTTTGCTGAGACGCACATTTTTTTCGTACGTAAGTTTAAATTAAAATCCATAATTTACTCATGAGTATATTCACGACCGCAAGATTAATGTTAACTATACTGGACTATACGATTACTTGACGCCCATGGTGAGTATTCTTAACGTGCGACGTGCCACACATAGCATTTTCCAGATGATGCTGAATCACAAGTTTACGTCTGTATCACCATCCACTGAAGATGGTTGAACTAAATACTAGTTTTGATCTGCTAAGAAATTTCACAGATATGCTTGCAATGAGTTAATTCTTCTCTTTAAGTCATCGCTTGGGCGTCACTTCCCTCTACTGTACGAATTAGTTCAGAGCTTTGGCAGTCTGCTGTGAGACACGTGTGGTACTTCTACTGCACACCGCTGTAGACCTTCTGAGTGGCAGGAAAATCACCAGGAAAATCTCCACGCCAGCAGCTCTCCCAACAGTTGCCTCTGCCACTATACGGTGGCAACGAACCCCGTCCGCCGTATGGACGCACACGGCGCGCTCGTGACTCACTTTGGAGAAGCGTGAGTCCGGCTGTGGTTTACCGAAGTTTTGGAACACATCCGGCGGTGTCAGTTCGGCCTTGGTTCATTTTGTTGCGACTCTTTTCTCCTGCCGAGAAGAAAACAGAAATCTTTTCTGCTCGTGTCTGACCATTTGACGCTGGAGCAAACGCTAAGTAATTTTAGGGAGGCAAACAGGCTATCAAACATGCAACTTTGTATTTAATTACCTTAACATCATTTGACTTGTGAATGATGTGAATGACGTGCTTGCAGCATCCCATTGTTGCTGTCACATTCATCTTGCTGATCGAGAGTTTGTTTTCTGTGTTTTGAACTTATCCCGTCACACAGTTACTTCAGAAACTGATGACGCCTTACACCATGATGTACCTTGGTGATTCTTCGGACGAGGTCCAGGTGGCGTTACGCATGCCTCCCATCTTGCTTCTGCGACGATTGTTCCACGCTGTTTTATGCCTCAGATTTCTGCAGAAATAAGTGTCTCGTAATGTGTACACAAATCTTCCAGCTCGCAACAGTTCCGTTCCTGTGAGACACGCGTCCCAGCTGGGCCAACGCCTCCCATAGGTCCCATAGGTAATATACCTGCTCGCTCATTACCTAACTCGTCCACAAAGACAACTTGTGAGTTTCCTGCGATGTCGGATGGCCAGAGGCGAATCTTCCTAGAGCCTAGGAAGACGGAAGCACCTGCCGCCCTGTCCGACCCGTCCGTCAGCGTGTCCTTGGCCCGCCCTTTGCGTTATTTTAGTATTCACTCCGAAAATAGTCGCCCCTTGCTTGTGTTATTACTGCTGCCTGTGGTCATTGCTGGACGCGTGCAGTCTCCTTCCAGTTATTGTTAACAATCAACTGGCTGCTGTGCTCTCAAATGCGAGGTTTATAAGAAAAAATCGCGTTACTAGTTTGTGATGATATTCAGTGCTGCTTTATACGATTGTTTCACTCTCCACTATGTCAAAAAAGGCAGCCTGGTTCGTTCACATACTAGTCAAATCCACGCGTCACGGCCGGTACAGTGCCAGTTGCGTCCTGTGATACGTTCCATATGCGCTGCGTTGCAGTCATCGTAATATATATATATTTTTTTTATTCGACAGTGTTGAGATGTCTGTGTGTAAAACATAGTGTAGCGGTTCTAAATTGCTCGGCCCACTGACTGGTATCATCCGATAATTTTTGTTGGTGTAACTGGAAATTTATTTCTCGCCCATTAATTGCACGAGAATTATCGCCAGGAAAGTTACATACAGTGCGGCTTATGCTGCTATATCCGACGGATATACCAATTTTCTTCTGTAACAGAGTAGTTTCCTGATCATAGACATGATTCGTGTTGCGTTGCCATAGCGACGGCGGTACGAAGTACGCGTTGCCATGCCGACGCTTGTCAGTGAGAGCAGTGAGGGCTCTGACGGCTGTCATATACGGCACCTTATTTGCTCCTGGGCATAAACTTTAGCCAAATAACCTAGTGCTTCCGTGCTGATACTTTCGTATTCTTCAGAAGTGTTGGGTGCTGCAGACAGTTCTACGTACGGGGAAACATTGTTAGACTTAACACCTCTCGAAGAAAGTATAGCGCGTATTGCGCACTGGCACAAAAGTGTAACATGCTGTCGCAAGGTCGTGCCCTGAGTGTTGGAAGATTTAGAATTGTGCCCGTCTTTTGTCCTGCTCCAGTTATGCTTCGTTTGCACCGCAACACCGGACTATTGACTGTAGCTTCTTAAGCCTATGAACTTAGTTAGGGCTCAGCTAATGGAAGTTCCTTCCGTATACTCGCTATAATGACTAACAGCGCAAAGTTAAGTACCAGCAAGTCTGAGGGACAACAGATGGTGCGGCGTACCATCTGGACAGCCCGTCGGTCGGCTGGCAGCCCGTCAGCCGACCGACCGGTTGCTGTGCTGGCCATCACTGAGTTAGCGCTCACCGCAAGTAATTCCCTACGTAGTTCGTGCAGCTTAATCTGTAACTGTGCAGCAGCTTGTTATTATGGTCGCCATAAAATTCCCGGACAGTTTTCGCCAGAACGTGCGGTAAAAAATAGTATTTCGTCTAGTCCCGATTTCAAACCAGTACTCCTGCAGGGATTTTTGCTTAATATAGGCTGTAGCAGGACCTCACTGCCTGCATAGAGCTACATCAATATGTATCTTCTTTCATTACTCAATTTTCTTCCGTAACCAACTTTCAGTCCGTTTGCCAAAACTTGATAGACTCCGTGCCAAAATTACTATTTCAGTGAAAACTGCCCCAACAATTAAGACTTATAACAGCTTGGTACACTTTGTTATTTTTTTTAATCATTGGTGTTTTTAGTTTGCTTGCCGCTCGCCTGCGTGCACGCGGCGGTGTCGTCGGTGTCGTCGGAGGCGATCGAGCGTCGCCGTTCCATTTTTCGGTTGCCTGCTCAACAAGCGTCGCTGTTCTGTCTTCCAGGAACTGCGACGCCGACACCAGACGTCGGCTGTGCCGCTCGTACTCTGCTTTCGTGCAAGAACTTCTGCTTTTTCTCCGACTTACTCGCACTTGTGTCCTTTTTACTGGAGTCTTTTTGTCAAAGTGTCGTCCTGGCAGTAGTTCTTGTCATCATCACTTAGTGTTTTTAGACGCGCAGACAACTTAGTGCTCACAAGGTGTGAACTGCTCGGCTCCTTGTAGTGAGGTTTTTATCTTCGCTATTGCTCGACTTGCTTCCATTGTGTTGCCAGCTCGATCCTCGCCGAGCAGTTCTTTGCCTCTGCTTCATTTTTAGGAGATTCTCGATTGTCTCTTTACTATTCCAAACTTTTTCTTTTGTTGGGTGTGCTTATTTATGTTTTTATTTGCTTTTGGCCGTTTATCAACATTATATTCGAAACACAGCAGGAGATGCAGGTCATAATTACTAACAATGCAAGGGCGTCCGAAAAAGCAAAAATAAGAGACCTTAGTGCATGTTTGCACACAGCTGCAGGCTAAATAGTTTATTCAAAGTCGTGGTGTTGCTTTCTCCTGCTGCAAATATTTAGTGATAATACAATTCTTGTTATTATCAAATTGCTGTCCACGGATTCCCATGGCTTTGCTTGTTGCTTTAGAGTTTTGTTACTTGAGAATTTTTTGTCGTCCTCTACAGTGTCAAACTTGATTTCGCCATCTTCAATAAATGTAAATCTGGCATATTTTATTATTGCGTCCGTGTGCGCCGCATTTTAATATATCAGTTAGCTGTACGCAATATTATTTCTTTCTTCATCAATGAACAGCGCTTCCTCATGTGTTCCATGCAGTTTACTTACCAATAGCTCTGCGAAAAGTTCCAAGCAGTAAAGATCGTGCTGAAAACACACCAGTCATGCAATGATAATAGAAGATTTGCTTGCGTACTGGAGGGGTCGCGCCAGGGACGTGGGGTTCTGGGGTTGGCGCGCTTTTGCCGTTCCCGCCACTGGCCGCCGGCCGGTTCTCCGGCCCCTAGTCCGACGGGGCACTGCAAGCCTAACCAGTCCTGCCGCTTCACGTCACTCCTGGCCCTTGCATCTTCGGTCTATATCTACTACTCAGTGATGCAGTACCCGTGGTAGTCTGCTTCTGCAATCTCGGGCTGTTTCACAACAAGTTCCCATTAGGTGACAGAGAATGGGTATACGGTTGTGTAGTATGTAGTACGGTTGTGTTAATGAGCTTCACCTATTCTTTGATATGGGGAAGTGCGACCTCCGGGGACCCTATGGGTCACCTTAGCCCTAGTTAGTCTATTGGGATATCTTTCTTTGGTGCCCTTATTGCCATTTCAAATTTTCATATTCCTACTGTTGATGTCATACTCGGTTCTTCAGCTTCTTTTTCGACTTCCTGCTCCCATGCGCAATGATCAAGTTTGGGAATACCCTCGTGTTGGTGTTCCACATTTCTATTGATATATTCAACAATATCTTCATCTCTTGAAACCATTTTGCGCCTAGGAAAGCTGATACTAACGTTTAATCTTTTTTTTAATAAACTTCTACTGAAGGGGAGGAAGCGATTCCCTGGTACTAGTTCTCTTCCTTCATGGAAACATAAACGTGCGTGAGAGAGGCGGTTTTATCTCTGCCATAAATTCTCTCCATTTGTGTATGACCACGTAGTACTGCAACACCTTCATAATTTCTACGAGAGTAATGCACGACTGTTCCTGGCATCAGTAATTGTGAGTAATCTTATTGCCCACTTCTGACTGACGCCTCACTTCTGCCGGGTGTTCTCATTTAGCTGAAGGTGCTTCTTCCAACTCAATTACTTCTTCGTTGCATAAGGAGATATTTACATACATGGCACCATTGTTATGAGTGACGCAATAGTACTTGGTTATAATATACTTAATGCAATCAATAAAGAAGATCCTAGCATCTTTCAGTATTCAACTCTTTATAAAGTCAATTGTATGGCATTAGCATTGACCACAGTTGCAGCAGGGGAGTCAGTGGCCCAGTCATCGAGAAACGATGAACTTTCGGCACATGTTGACCAAGCCGGCACTCGTGTCGAGGCCCCGTGTTGGTAATGAGACTCTTTGGTGTACCACGGCCTCAGTTTCTTTAATGGTAGTGTATTTTTGAGGTACAGGTACCATGTCTTCTACTTGCTGAACATACCATTAAATTACCTCCGCCAATGAGGTTATATTTTCGGTGAGTTTGTTTGTATGTCTCTGTTTGTCTATTTGTCTGTCACCAAGATAACTCATAAAGGACGGATATTTACGAAATTTGCAGAGATTGTTAGGCGTGTTAAGAGTAACTTATGATTAATTTTTGGTGAAGATCCATTCCAATATTTGTTTGTCTGCCTCTCTTTTCTTAGTGCCATAACTCAAAAAGTTATGGACGGATTTTTGTGAAATTTATGTGAGGATTTAGGTATTATCACGAAGAGTAAATGACCATATGCATGTGATGATTTGTACTTTCGTTTGTCCCTGAGATTCATTTTTTCTTTGTTTTCAAAATAACTCAAAAATTCTGAACGGACCTTTATGAAATTTACAAGCAATGTTGAAAAAAATGAATGATCAAATTTTGGTGATGACCGGATTGTTCGTTTGTGTATATGATTAAGGTTTGTCAAAATGTTTGTCAGCAACTTAACTCGAAGAGTTATGAACGGATCTTCAAGAAAATTGCAAAAGCTGTTATTGCTGTCAAAAGGCACAATAACCAGTTTTTGGTGCTGAAAGAAAGGCAATCATAGTTTCTGAACCAATTTAAATTTTTCTTTCAAATTGCCTAGCTTTGCGGAGGTATGCGCTCTCAGAGTGCTCTAGTTATCAATATGTTCCTCTGAGCGCTGAGATAACTCGCGTGGTAGTCACCTGCTCTATAAAGTTGTTTCTCTCGTACGAGAGTTTAGCTTGTCCATTTTTAGAAAAAACATATCCTATATCATTATATATATTCACGCCAATTTTGTCTATGCCAGGTGTCTAGAAATTAGTCGCTTGTAAGCTTGGTCGTTCCCTGAGGCTACAGATTTGCTGCGTGCTGGTCAGTTTGCGTACAGAACTGGCTTAGATTGTTGTGACGCATTCTTGTCTGCGTCACACCATTTACAGTCTGCGCTGGATTGTGGGTCTGAGTTACGCCTTGCACAGTTGTACTTCAGCGCGGCGTTTGACAGGGTCAACAACAGAGGTTTATTGTACAAGTTGAAGTCATTTGGTGTGGGCGGTAGGGTTTTGTCAATCATTCGTGATTTTGTTTCTGAGCGAACGCAGAGTGTGTCTGTTGAAGGTTTTTTGAGTGCCTCTGTCGTGGTAGAGTCTGGCGTCCATCAGCGTAGCGTACTTGGCCCGGTGCTGTTCTTTCTGTATACAAGTGACAGGCTATCTTCGCTAGAGAACACGATGATCAACTATGCCGGCGAGTCCACTTTGATATCTGTGATACCTACCCCTAGCATGCGTAATCCTGTCGCCCAATCTCTGAAAAAGGATCTGTCGCATATTAGTGCCTGGTGCTCGGCCTGGAGTATGAAGCTGGATGCCAGTAAGACCAAGTTTTATTGTCAGTCGATCTCGGACCCTTTTACAGCAGCATCCACATCTGAAGATAGATGACACTTTGCTGAAGGAGTCTAGCTCCCTGAAGATCCTCGGTGTTGTCTTTGATGAGAAACTTACTTTTGAGCCGCTTATAGGCGATTGGTGTCACGTGCTTAAAGTAAGATTGGGCTCCTACGTAAGGTGAATTCTGTGTTTGGTGACAGAGAGGTTGTCCGCAGATGCTCATAAGCTTTTTTGCTGCCTGTGTTGGAGTATTGCTCACCGGTCTGGGCTTCAGCTGCTGACAGTCACTTGCGTCTGCTGGACTGACTTGTTAGTTCAGCCAACAGCCTGTAAGCCGAAAATGATCTGGTGAATCTTTCCTCATAGAA
Organism: Parhyale hawaiensis; assembly: GCA_001587735.2. Taxonomy (NCBI): domain Eukaryota; kingdom Metazoa; phylum Arthropoda; class Malacostraca; order Amphipoda; family Hyalidae; genus Parhyale; species Parhyale hawaiensis. Next base: position 24,867,277 of record LQNS02000137.1, on the reverse strand, counting down.
GAGACGTAGCCGGACTCTGTATGTTTTGTAAGGTGTACAACAATGCGAGACATTGGTTGTATTCTCCTGTCCCTGCCCACAAGGTCTTCGGGAGGATTACACGTGCTGCGGTTGACGCGCAAGTTTTCACTTTGGGGAATGCTAGATGCCGAATTCGTCACTTCAGTCGGTGCTTCGTGCCCTGGTCTGTTACGGTTTGGAATTCATTGCCGACATCGGCTTTCGGTCGTATTGGCCTGCAGGCATTCAAGTGAGCTGTTAATGGCTTCTTGTTGAATTTTCTTTATCTGCGTTTCGGGCTTCCCGGTGTTGCAAAATGCTTCATTTGAACTTTACTACCTGTCCGGGGTTGCCCGAGTGTGAAGTTCCAATAATAATAATATATATCAATATAAATAATTAGAATTTTTAACTGAGAATGCAATATTTTGGGTAGATAATTTCAAGGTGCAGCTTTATTGTATTGACTTCTGAAATTTACTTTTTGGCTGGTGCCGTATAGGTGGACAACTTTGGGTCCATTCCCACCTAGTACTTTAGTAGGTATTTGTCTGCAGCAATTTGGGTAAAATCCATTAGTCTTCTTCCTCCATTCTCTAACTATTAATGCACTGCCTCTGTGTCTCGGAGCTTAATTGTTTTCTTACTACATTTCAAGTATATACAAACGGCGCTGATAATTTCCGAAACTGTATTTTTGTTAATTTTCTATAATTTGCGGGACTACGTGAATTCCGCTGAGCTCCTCAGGCCTGCTTGTCCACTATTCTAGTTCACATCAAACTGTCCGACGAACTTCCGAATAATTTCTCTTAGGTATTACTGAAGTTGCGATGCGCTACAATGCGGTGTCACTGTAACAGAAGACGCGTCGACCTCTGTTCGTTTGCTTCATTCAGTTCCCCTTGTTCGTTTCTTAGTCAGTTGGCTATTCAGTCATGTGACTGGTTTAAGATGGTGATGCATTCTTGATATAGCTTTGACGTACAAGTCATAGGTCGTATATATCCTTATTTAGTGCTGGGCGCTGCCGTTTCATTTGCGGTCTTGCCACCTTCCTGGGCTGCGCGGCCCTGCAGCCGTTTTATTTTTAATGTTGCGGCCGTGTAGGTCATTTAATGAAAAGCCTAGAATAACAATATAATCCTATAAGCAGCAAATTATGCTGTAGATTGTTAAGTGACATCATTTGCGTTTTACAAGTTGGCACTACAATGTGTTATTTAAAGAACCGTGACGTGAGACAAGCCGTTCCTTTCGTCTATGCCTTCCGTAGTCGGAGTGAGATTGTCTTCCAATAATTTTTTCACGTTGATGTCAAATCCTACAGCTCGAAACAAACATATGGAGTATCTTTCAGGTCAAAGTTTCCCTTCTTCAACTGGTATACTCGTTTCTGGTTTGTCTGTCTGTTTCTATGTCCATCTCTTTGTCTGTCTGTCACCAAGATGATTCAAACAGTTATGGACGAATCTTTACAAACTTTACAGGGATTGTTAGAGACGTTACCAGTAACAGATGATTAAGTTTTGGTGAAAATCCGTTCAATCGTTTGTTTGTCTGCATCTTCCTTCTCAATGCCATAACTCAAAAAGTTATGGACGGATTTTTATGAAATCTGCATGAGTTGTTAGGCATATCATCTGATCATGAAAAGTAAATGGCCAAATTATTGTGACGATCTTCGATTCGTTTGTTAGCCTCTGTATTTGATTTTATGCTTGTTAGTTATGAACGGATCTTCATGAAATTTACAAACTTGTTAGAAATGGTGAAAGACATAAATGATAAAGTTTTGGTGATACTCGGTTGGTTTGTTTGTATGTTTGACTGATGTTTGTCAGAATATTAGTTCGCAGCATAACTCGAAAGGTTATGAATGGATCTTTAAGCAAATTACAGAAGCTGTTATTACCATCAAAAGGCACAAATGATCAAATTTTGGTGTTGATACAAAAGAAATCATAGTTTCAGAACCAGTTTGAGTTTTACATTACCGTTGCCTTGCTTGGCTGAGGTATGCGCTCTCAGAGTGCTCCAGTTATTATTGTTATCATTAATGTGCAGTGCAGTCCTTTCTACAGCACTATATCTATCTGTAAATCTTCGTGTGTTCAGCGCTATAGACGGAAAACGGTGGGAATATATATATAGTCACTGTTACAAATGCTTTAAGTTACTACGACCTTCATAAAGTCAACGTTCTTTGTCACCCATCGGTTATTTGAGTGAGTTCCCCCATTATTTGGTTAAGTGAACCGCTTTATCGGCTAATCTCTCTAGATTAAAGCACTGTTTACGAGCCCCTTAGTGCTACAAAGAGATAGTAAACAGTACAGAGTATCGCTATTTGTTCCTCCACCGGCCTCCTTCTCCCTATCCTGTTATAAAACAATCGGCTCTTTCAGCTCGTAATTTGTTCGGCACCTTGAGAGACTTGAGCCAATGTAGCGAGCAACGCCGCAGAGAGAGATGCCGTGAACCTCCCCCTTCCAGTACCTCCTTACCCCCTTCTTACTCCTTGTCCTTCCCTCCTACCCCTTCTCCAAACACTCCTGTGTTACCTGGAGGCGACGTAACCCCTCCAGCCCTGACCCTCCCGTGTACCTATACTCCTGCTCCTTCTCAGGGGTCAAGTGAGCTGACGAGCTCAGTTTACCTGCAGCGGTGGTGCGGGGAGGTGTGCGGCGTTCCTGTGCTTGCGCGCGCACCTGCACCCCCAACTGTTTTTTTTGCTAGTGCATTCGTTGTTTATTCGTGAACAGTTATATGCACTTAAAAAGTACGGATACTTTAGTGACGAGGTGTACATTAGCAATATAAGGCTAAACTGTGTGGCTTTTGTTCGTGTAGATGTGTAGAATATGATGGCGGTGCGGCAGGTGTTATTGTTAAGCATGCCGTTGCCATGGAGGTGGTACAGCGAAGTGTCCTTAGCTGCCGTCGTGGACTTAAGACGACAGTGTGTCTTTATTTTTTTATTTTTTTCTTGTGCCAGCAGCAGCAACTTCGTGCCTTTGCGATACCTTGATGGATTTGGGACGTTGCGCCTCACTAATTTTATATGCCGCGCTTAATTAGGAATTGCTATGGGGACGGTTAATATCATGTGTTGCTGCACGGCTGCCGTTGCCGGTGCTGCTTCCAAAGGCTTAGTTATTTGATAATATTATAACTATGCTGCAGCCTCACCAGCTTCCCCTTAGCTCTAGTCTACTCAAGTTGTGCTGTTTTATTACATGGCTTTCTCCTATTGCTCGTATTCCTACAAAAAAACGAGTTCCTGTAGTTAGGTAACAGAGTTGAGTAAGGCATCATTAAGAAGTTAATTTGATCAAGCTGCATGAATGTAACGAGTGATTTTGCATTCATATAATGTATGTACTTAGCCCATTCTCTGCGGACGGGTGTGTGGTGTATAGGCCTATTGCTGCTCGCGTCTGTGACTGAGATCAGTCGCACGCAGTGAAAGGGTTAATTGTGATCTTCCTGCCTCCTAACAACCACTATGATTAAAGTTGATTCCCGTGATGCTTCTATTATTAGTTTTGTTTATTTCAAATACGAACAATATATAAGGAATCATCAAACCATTGAGCCCATGCTCCACTCATGCTTATGATATGTCTTCTTCACTACACCTCAGAGAAGCTCCAGTATTGAACTTCTTAATTGACTCACTGAATATTTGAAAACCCTGTGAAATACCTAAATTGTTAACTACTTTTTTCCGTCAGTCCTTTAAAGTCCTCGGACCACATCATCTAATGCATTCATTTCAACTCCAGTGATTATCTGTGCTGCGCATGAGCTACATCGATGGTGATGCAATGAGTATATTGTTAGATGCATTTTTGTGTTTATTTATCTAAATTGCTCTAGTCCCATTCCATTAGATATTTCCTCGTCGCTTGGTGCCCTATCAGTAAATGCATTTGTTTTGTAGCGTATCCCGGTACTCGTAACGCCTATCTGCAGTGCTGTTTGTACCGTTAGATTATGTATAAACCGTCCCCTAACCTTCTCTTCTGACATGTAAGATGAGGGTACGATAACGTTAAACCTTTCATACCATAGAGACACTTTTCCCCTGGAATATAGAAGTGAAGGCCCTGTCCCTGTCTCTCCTCATATCAAAGCCTCTTTTGTATAGCCTCGCAGTGCTGAACGTCTTCTGCTCAGCTCATCGCATGTGCCGAGCTCCACTTCATTAATTACATCCTCAGAGTTCTTGTTGTGGTGTAAACAGTGTAGCACTGACGAGTCTTTATTGAGATGCTGATTGGGCCAGTTCTACTAAGTTACCCCATCTCATTAGCTTTAGCTTGTCTGCAACTTCAATCATGAGTGTCGGTTTTGTTCCTTGGAACGTGCTTCAGACGTTAATCGCAAACCGATTATTGTTGAAACGGCATCAGACTCGGACCTTCTCTGCAGCGCACATATATGAAATTGAAGTTACCGCTAATGCGATTAGCTTACTTCCACGGAACTACTCTGAATCAAAGAGGCTGTTAGTCGTAAATCTTCTGCATTGTAGTTAATTTATTTTACAACTCTTAACCGTAGAATTCGTCTAATTCTTGACTTATCTGTTACTTATTTGTGCTTTTAGTTCCTCCATCCTACATCTCTGCTTGCTTAGATTAGATTAGATAGGCGGCAGTAGACGAACCAAAAGTCCCATTCCCAAAGAGACACCGGGACTTACACCCCGGCCCTCTATGAGCTATTGCCATTATGTTCGTAGGATGTAGAGGAATGGAGAAACGAGAGATGTTCACTCTGTTCCGCTGCCATATCGTCCGTGCTATGCAGTGAACATAGGAGACACTTCATCGTCCCTCAGCACAACCTTTACCGCGTGTACGTGTTGTCACCTCCCCTTCCTCCCCCTCGTCCCCCACACTTTCCCCTCACTGCAGACCGAAATTCTGATAAACCTGTTCCCGTCTACATAACATTTCACCTGTCGAATTACAGCACGCAGTGCTTTTATACCATTACCCTGCGCCTCTTTTTATTACCTACGTTCCTCCTGCATTACTTCACATTACTCGGATGTATCCAATCGAATAACTGCCGTTCCATTGGTTATAGAGAAGAGTTGCTGCGCGGCGTTATGTCATTCTCGGTCCTTACGGTGAGTGACCCGAGGGGTGAGGGGGGCGGGTGGTGGGCGCGCTACCATGCCTTATGCGGAGGGAAACCGTTCGCTTGAAAGTTTGAGCTGAATGGGCGACTGGGAAGCCATGTTTTGATTATAAGGAACTGATGATTAGATGTGTAGGCGCTCGACCTCCCTCACAAACTTCCATACTGAACTTGCAAACCTTTCATATTCAGTTGTTACCGGGCGCAATTGTTACCTTGCACACATACAAACATCAGATAATGCAGTATGAAGTTTTTATTGGGGTTTCTCCTTCTTCCTCGTAATGCTTACCAGTTTTTTTTTTCATCGGAATACGCTGCAAACTGATCTCCTTATTTTGGGAAATCTCCATAAATGTCAAAACTAGTAAACGGTTCATTCCCCTTCAAGCATGAGCAAGCATGTTGGCAAGTATTGTTTTCATGAGATGTTTTATGTCGGCATTTGTATTGAAGCTAGCAGACTGTTGCGTGTAAGATGTTACATTACTTGCGACCTCTTGCGCTTCCCGGTCTACTACTACAGACGATGAACTCCGTACCCTCGTTCGTAAGTCATATTTGACATCGTCGTTAACAATTTAGGTGCAAAACCTTACGCGGTTTCGCCAGACTGCCTCGTGTTATGAAACTATTGAGGTGCAGTTACACCGGTCATATCTGCTGCGCTCTTGTATGGCGAATCTGTAAACATCCGCGTCTGTTGTTTCAATGGAGAGAGAGGATGGACTGTGTTGCGAGGCTGCCTTCGTTCTTTCTTTTGATGCAGTGAATGCGAGTCGGTTTGTGTACGGCGGGAGCGTGTGGTGCACTGCACAGTGCACCGACGTTCTTGTTTTCATTTGGCCTTTTGCTAATATCGAGGCCCGTAAGTCTTACATCTTTTGGTGTCACCACGGCTTTCCTCGGCACCTCGTGGCGCAGAACAAGTTCGTACAATCGTCTCTGGGTTCGATGATCTGAAGTATCCGACACTTACCAAAGTTCCATAGCAAACTGAACATCCTCCTGCTGCTGTCATGGGCTTGTTCGAGTTATCAAAGCTATCCCTCTCGCGTGCAAATATGTTCATTAACGGGCTGTTGCCGAGCTTGGTGTAGAATGACGGCGGTTGTCTTTGTTGGTGTAACATATGTAAATAATACGCATGTGCAAGGACCTATAGTAGCCTGCAATTTCATTCATCCCAATAGTGAAGTGGTTTTATTCGTCGTTATTGTGTAGCAAGCAGTGACAAGATGCAGTATAAGTGTCTCTCGAAACGTCATGCGACACATGCCTCTGAAAATAAGGTATTGCTCTTTCATTTTCGGCTATACCTTTTGCCTCGTCGTAATGGTGACTGAAACTGTTCTTCATGTCTAAAGTTTTTAAACTGGGAGAAAAGAGTTCTACAATTCTACAAGCTCCAGATGAACCAAACATTTGTTAAAGTTTGACCTGCTACTTGCTCACTGCGGACTACGCCCAGTTCACATCTTGGTCGCAACCTGATGGGTAGCGAGAACCCTTTGCCGCTCTACTTTGTGTTCAATTTTTGAACACCTGAGGTACCTACTATGGCAATATTGAATAATTCCGCAGTAGGTACTTAGTGCGAGCCATTAAGGTAATCGCTTGCAAGACATTCGCGAATCATAACCCCGCCGTATTGCTGGTGCCGAAAGATCACCGAACAAATCTCTACCTCCCCCACAACAACTGGACCCTCTCCTCTCCAGCGACCCATGCAGTTCAAGGCTCGTGCCCGGAACAGCTAGGGCACTTCCAAGGGCAGCACCGCCGCATTCTCATTTCTCTTCTAGAAATATCTTACCTGAGCTGATTGCAGTCGTACTTTTTAGCTTATGATGAATTGCTATGTAAATGTAGGTAGCTTGTCACGATTTGTTCCTACCGCTTCAGTGAGTTTAAATGTATCGTTTTTCATTCCTGGATAGCCACTGTATAGACAGAAGTAAATTCTTCAAGTTTCTCCCTTCGAATGAGGTCAGAAGCATGTTGACTCCTAAAGTTTCCTTCTAGTTTTTGCTTGTATAGCGAAACGTATTCTTTTTAAGAATCTATTCAAGAAAGACGAATACCCATGAAACGCTAAAGCGAGTGCAAGCTTTAGGTTGCAATATTTCATATCTTGCTGCTATTGCTGCACCCATATAATTATGTCTTATTATTTGTATTTATTCGATTATTCTCTTGTTCGAATGCAATTAGCAACACCTACTTCAGTTGCAAAGAAAACTTACTTTCTTTGCTGCCATCCTGTTTACGCTGGCAATACCCAAACACGTTCAACAATCTTTGCTCTGATGCAAACCAATTTTATGCAACACGTCGACTTTTTACTTCTGTAACAGTGTCGCATCTGGCGGTGAAATGGTCGATGTATCATATGACTAATTTTGGGTACAAGAGAATTTTCCTAGTCGTTTCATTCTGATATCCTTTACAATTAGCAGTGTCCAGCTCGCTCCCATACGATGCTGCAGTTTCAGTTTCACTCTCCGCGCAGCACTCGAGTTTTTACTGCCCAGCGTTATCACTAGAGTCGCCCACTGGCACTTTCGATTGGTGTTTTTGGTGCTTATTTCTGCTTCACTTTTGCTTTATCCGCTCTCCGTTTAGAGGGCGGCATTTTTGTGCTAACTATGCGCATTCTGTTCCTTTATAAACGTTGAAAGTTCGGGTAAAAACTTCATGTCCTTCTTGTCGGAAAGTTTCAGTTTCCACACTACCGAAACCAACACTAAACTGCGTTGGCTAGTTGTAAACAGTGCCTTTCTTCCCAGAAACTACGTAATGATTTCGAGGTAAACTCTCAAATCCACGTCAACAAATCAACATTAGTTACATACCCTGCTAGTCTCGCCTCTCATCGGGTAGTTTTCCGCCGTTCTTGTAAATTTGCCACGTTATGGACTTAATCTTGTATGATGGGAATATTTCAACTCCGATAATTTCCCCTCCAGCCTCTTGAAAGTTTTTTTCTCACGTCATGTTGGTCTTGTGTAATGAGAACAGTCAAACTCCATTGTTTACATTCCAAGCTGGAAATTTGTTCTCACGTCATGGACCTTATCTTGTCGGATGGAAGTATTCAAAATCCAACATTTTTCCTTCCGGCTTCCAGCTCGATGGCCACCTGCTGCTCCAAATCTGTTGTCTTCGTCTTAGCCTCTTCGGTCAATTGCGTCTAGCATTGTTAAGCTGCGCATGGAAATTATCGTAATCCGTTTGTCTCCAGCCGACCTCTTTGGTTCCGCAGAAAGATTACCACCGACCTCCCTGTAGCGTTCTTCTTGTTCCTGAGCAACACCTTCCACCGCCACTGCCATCTTGTGGACATCTTGTCTGTCATTTCCCGCGTTCGGCAGTGATCGCAATCCCTAATTTCCTGTAGTTGTACACCTCACTAGTGTATAAGTCTTAGGGTCGAAACATACCAAAAGCAGTTCAGCGAGAAGCTGGCAGGCAGGCAGTTTTTGAGAAGCACGGAATGCAATGAAGCGCGCACACCGAACAGCTGCAGCAGTCTGCTCAACTGCCGCTGTTCGGTGCGCGCGCTCCAATGCATTCCGTGTTTCTCAAAAACTGCCAGGCTGCCTGCCAGATTCTCTCTGAACTGCTTTTGGTATATTACGGCTCTTGGTTATTTGTACCTTACTACCCTAACAAAATTTGGGTCCGCGGCGCTGCGTGGAAGCTGAAATACGGTTTCGGTTTCTATGGTGGCCTTGATTTTTGGTAGGGTAATGTATGTTAAAAAGAATCCCTTGGATTTATATCTCATTGCTGTATGTTTCAAATTGTCACCTACTTCTTGTTCCTTGGTTCTATAGCTCACTCGCCTTTTTCCCAGCAAATCTCTGATGTTATCGTGTATCTGCGCCATGCAAAGTTCCCATTTTGGGGTCGGATCATATCATGAATTGGGTCGTTGAGCAATTGCTTGAAAGCAGTGTTGCTTTAGGCCCCGCCTGGCATGACAGCGGTGAGGTCAGCTTAACGGTTGGTGGGTCAGCCGGGGGTCATCAGCGCCTGCNGGCCAAATGAGCAGCCTTGTCAGCCACCTCATTGCCCGGCACCCCTATATGACCTCTCACCCACTGTAGGTGCACATGTCTGGAGGCATTGCACATTAAGAGGGACTCACCAATTTTGGTCTCCAAGGGAGGCAAGTGTCCTCCATTGTAGAGGGATTCAATGAGTGACTTGCAGTCTGTCAGACTACTACCCTAACAAAATTTGGGTCCGCGGCGCTGCGTGGAAGCTGAAATACGGGTTCAGATTCTATGGTGGCCTTGATTTTTGGTAGGGTAATGTATGTTAAAAAGAATCCCTTGGATTTATATCTCATTGCTGTATGTTTCAAATTGTCACCTAAGTCTTGTTCCTTGGTTCTATAGCTCACTCGCCTTTTTCCCAGTAAATCTCTGATGTTATCGTCTATCTGCGATATGCCAAGTTCCCATTTTGGGGTCTGATCATATCATGAATTGGGTCGTTGAGCAATTGCTTGAAAGCAGTGTTGCTTTAGGCCCCGCCTGGCATGACAGCGGTGAGGTCAGCTTAACGGTTGGTGGGTCAGCCGGGGGTCATCAGCGCTTGCGCTGTGACCTCACTTTAGGCGCTACTGTCGCGCTGACCTCTTTTTTTCCTTACGGCTGTTTCTTATACAATTGATGCTTTTTTTGCTAATGAAATAACATCAGTTTTTGCTATCTTGCTTTTACACTTCTGATCCCAGTACTGTAGTGTGGCGATCGTAGTATCTGTTTTATTACATGGATACGTCACTGGCAATGACGTGCTGTCAGCATGGAGCATATAGCAGAGCTTGCTCTAACAATAGAGTTAATTTCTGTTCAATGTACACGAGTTCTGGCACTCGTTGTAGAGACGGCACCCAGCGACAGAGTTTCTAGTATACCTCAGAGTATTATGAGTGATGCATGTAATTCGTATATTAGCTTGAGCGTGAAAAATCAGGTGATACATCGTTAACGAAGAATTTTAATACGCTAATTCTCATTTTCGTATTAAAATTTGCTGTACTTCACTGCGACTTATTGTTTCTCTTACTTGTAGCTTTAATTATGGCACATAAAATGTTTTCTTCGTTGTACTGTTTGTCGCTTTTCCAATTGGCTTTGCATTATTTGCTTGCTGTAGCTGCCATTTTCATTTTCACAGCTTGACGCTGTAATTGTTTAGATGTATAACACTGTACCGGGCACTGCACCCTACGTGGTTATTTCCATAATGCTTTTGCTACGAAACCGATTTTAGTGCCTATTGAAGAGTTATATGTAGAGGAGGTACGCACCTATAGCCCAGAAAGAACCAAAGTCTAGATTGTGTCTTCTCACTGCAGGGAATGGTCCTCAGCTGTGTTTGTTGTCTAATACCTAATTTAATGAGTATTGTCTGAAGAGCATCACGGCGTTAGCGAGGTTAGGGAAGTAAGTCACTGGGTCATTGTTTTCACCTCATCTCGTGTTGTGCTTCCCCGTTTTTCAATTTTTTTTTTAATCTTCACAAGCGGCTCGCACAAGTTGGGAAAGAAAGTAGTAAATTTTTCTAGATTGCTCAAAAATCTCTCAGTCGCATTTAAGGTCCTCGTGTAATTTTCAGTGTTACTTGGAAAATTGTGCTTTCCATACGCTGTTTTTAGATTAATTTTGGACGTAAATACGCTTTGGGCTTGACCCAGGTGTTGTGTCCCTACATAAAAAAGCTCATCAATAACCCAGAGGCACTCCGATATTCTCACATGTCACTCCATCTCAGGTCCACCCCCACCCTCCCGCGTCTCCGCACGCATCTATTTCTCTTCTGTGTTTTTTGCTGTCCAGCCATCACGACCTTCTTTTTGTTCCGTCTCCCACCCCCAAAATCCCCCTGCGCATAGGCACCACTGCCTCCCTTAAATCTTCTACTGCACGAAGGCGCAACTTTCCAAACGATTCGTCGTGTGTCTTGCTGCTCTGCTGCGTCATTTTCATTTTATTTTGCAATGTCCACACTTGTTTCTCGTGCGTGATGCAACCGACTCTGCTTGCAAATTATTTCTGGCGGCTCTGTGCGTTTGCCGCTCTTATTACGTGTAATTTTGTCATAGCTTTCCGATTATTCTGGCTCTGCGTGGCGCAATTCTTTGAAATTTCTCCACGTATCGCTCGTTTGTCAAATTCTTTTATTGTAGCATATTTTGTACGAGGACTTAATTATTACTGAAGTTCCAATCGACAAAAATTTGTTTAAATGTGATCGCTGTTCTTCTCCATTTCAATGTGTTCAAACGCAGAGCTGTGCGCGAGTTTCGCACGTTTGCTCCGCCTTTGCTTTGCACACTGGCAGCATCTCGTCACATTAGCTGTGCCTGTTGCTGCGCTGTGCGGATTTTATTCGAATTCGATCTAATGTCGTATTTTTAAGGTACCTCTTGCTAAGGTATTTTTCGCTCTTTTCAACAGGTGGGAACAGATGTGTTTAGTAATATGAACTAATGCGATCTTTGACGAATTAGCGCAACTAAGAGTAATTTAGATGACGTTTGCTGTCAAGAGTGACTCGCACGATCGTTTTTGAGAATGTTTAGAAAGACAAGGTTCGATCATTGACCAGCTAGAAAAATGATGGATGCTAAGACTATAAGCCTGCGAAAGGCTCTGCAGGTAAGTTACTTTATTCATGTTGTGTGTTTGTCTATATTCCCGATGTAATTCTTGTTTTCCTTCTAACTTTTAACACCAGATGAATAAGGTTCACCCATATGATATGAGGTGTCGCGCACCCAGAGGACCCTGCTGGTTATCAAAGCTGCGTTATTGCTAGACCTGTGCGGCGTCAGTCCGTACCCACTTTGTTTCCCTCCATTTTCATAGTGTTTCCGTATTTTGTTCTTCCCCTTCTCTCGTCCCGGCTTGCTGTTTCCATGGGCGTTAATCCAGTGGAAGAACAACTTCATGCATAGCTCCCAGTTTCTTTCAGCATGCTACATGTCCCTTGTTATTCCTCTCTGATACACTGTGGCTGGGGAAGCTGTAACTGCAATGTCTATGTAACTTATAACACAAAAAAATTCAAACACGAAAACTGCGTTTTGAATTCAACAGTGTTAAAGATTTGATCACTGACTGTATCAACCTCTTAATGCACTAACCCGAGTGTACTCGTCCAGCAGTTCCTAGTGTCTGTATGTCACTCCTACCAAACTGTAAAGATTTAAGACGTAAATTAGTTCGTTAAAGGATTGAATTTCACGGCTCGCCTCTACCACATATGTGTCCTACGGTCGGCTGATGAAATTCGACTATTTCAGACTTCAAACAGAAAATTAACTCTTCGTTAGGACGAAGATAATATACTTATTAACAGGAAACACAGAGTCATTAGCAGCGGCAAAGTTATTTTGATCTATTTTAGGCCTTTTGGCATCGTAAAGCCCATTGGTTATCGCTGCCCACTGACCTTAAGCTATACACGAATTTGTGTTTCTTGCTCATAGACACTTTTCTTGCACCACCATACCAATTGCCTCTCATTTGAGGTCCCTAATTAGTTAGAACTCGTTGTACAGAAGTTTCATCTGTCAGCCGCAAGTCGTAATCAGCATTTTGAGTTAGCCGTTTTTGTTGTAGTTTATAGTTCGACTCAAGTCTTTGTATCTTAACTAGGTATTTCATTAAATTCGTTATGAAAATTAGTTCGACGATTGCGTTATAGTAGCCACTTGACGCCGGGTGTATATGGATATAAACTGTGCTTGAAACGAACCTCCGTTCAGACGATCATCGCTTTCCTCGTGCGCTTTTTCACGGCGACAAAAATCGAGAGTGTGAAGGGCTATACAGTTCATAATATTTCTTGACTCACCTTTTGCAACTTCGAATCGTTTACATGCCTATTGGTAATTGGCGTTTCATCTATACGCAATGCTGAAGATGCGAGTTAGCATCACCGAAGAAGAATATATGAGCACTATGAGACCGCGCGGTCCTCCTTAGCGGTAGAATGTGAGGTGGACATTCGATAGCCTCCGCCTGCGAGCACCTCGACTCTCCAGGAAACTCGGCCCGAGCTTGAGAGGAAATTCTCGCCGACAGTACCGCTCGGTACTTCTGATCTCCTCTGACCGGTCTCTTGTTCACTCAGGGCTTGGGCATGTCCGGGCACTGGAGCGGCTCTGCTTTCTTTTCCTTCTCCTCTGTAAAGTGGAATATATTCGGTCAGTGTCAGAAGCTAGGATAGAAAATATTAGGCCTGTAGCAATAGTTACAGCTTACGCCATATAGTATAGTAGGCTATCATGTATAGGATATTGTTGGCCGAATCTGTGGCTGAAAAGTATTTTGCAGAATCTCTTTATATTTGAGAGTGTAGTTAGCTATTCGCCTGCCATTATTTGACCAGTTCAGAAGAGCCTCGCTGACACTCTTTCAAGAGATCCATTTTTTTTTTATCTCCTCATTCTGAATTTTAGTGCGCCCCTTGCTAACACAATGTAAAGGTAAGGTCAACTGAACCGCTTAAGGTTAACTTAACCGCTATTCCGACTGGGACGTCCGCATGCAGGGGTTTATGCTGCAGATAAAGACCCATCAGGCCTCAGAGGAGTAAACGGCTGCAGCCAGTCTGAGTTGTTGCATCAAATAAAGGAAGGCTCAGTTTGACTACTGTGACCTCCCGTCCTTCTCCGGTGTTAGTTATAGGTCAGTGCCCTCGTACTGGACTTTGTCAAAATCGTCGACGCTGCAGTCGTGAGAGCATCAAATACTTACCTCCGTGGCAAAGAATCGAACTTGAGACCTTGAGGTCCATAGCTCGGCTCTCTATTAATTGTGCCGTTCTGTGGATTGTACAATAGTCTTATTATAAGTGGCATATACAAAATTTACAGTGAGATACACAGATTGTAGTGGACCGCAACCGCAAGACACAACAAATACTAAATGTGGCCATTGTTTCCCGTTTCCGTAGGTATTAAATTTTAATGCCTATAGTAATGACATGGATCAGATAGCTCAGAACCTCAGGTACGCATTTAGTACTGGCAACAACCACCGTTTTTCATTACTGAAACTGATAAGAAAGGCAACTACAGAAATGCGGCCTCTCGAGCTCCGAAAAGGCTCAAGTCGCTGGCCTATAGTGCGGTACCTAAAGTAAATTAACGCTGGTGTTCATTACTCGGCTCCGTGTGAGAGCGGACTTTTTGTTTATGCGCATAGTGAACGAAGAGGCTGGATAAGACCTTGGGCAGTAGTCTCTAGCTGCAGCACTTGACTCGGCAGCCAGTTTTGTAGCGGAAGAACCGGTCCGACGTAATTTTGTCTTGCTTCTTCGATAAATGTTTGTAGATTTACAAGCTGGGAACTCGACGCTGCAGAGTAATTACTGTGTACAAAGCAGAGAAGTTACGTTCTGCAACTTTTGTTCAAGACTTGATAATGGGTTTAGTGCTATTTTTCTTGTCGCCTCGGATTAAAAATCAAATAAGTTGCTGTGAATTTCTAGTAACGAAGTTCAGAGCTTTATCCACACTCAGTCATCAGTCAGAGACTCGACTTTGCTGTAATTGCGAAAGTTTCGTTTCCAATGGAAGAGTTCGATACCTGACGTGCAGCTTAGCACTGTAGCAGCACGAGACTCGCCACAGCCCGATAGTCTGTTTATATCAAGGGCGTCTGGCGCAGTATCATGTTGAGTTTCATAGCCACCGCACCTGGCGTGGGTACGGATCGGGTTTCTACCAAGCGTCCGTGATCCATCTGAACGCTCCTCGTATCGATTAACTACGTTCTTAGTATGGGTACAACACCTTGGCTGATCTTCGTAGGATAGTGTAGATAAATGTTTTTCAAAGGTTTGGCCATCTACGGCTGCTTCGTACTGAAATGTTTCCACGTGTCGCTGCTGCTGCGTACTTGCGTTACACAAAATAACGATGTTTAAAGTTGTCATCATGTAGTTCGTCGTATAGAAAACATAACCTAAATCTCAGTCGGAGTTAGTGCCCGACTAAGACCTTTGTTCAAAGAGGAGAGTCGTACCAACCTTATGATATGTGCAATTTTACTTGTAGTAGGTATGTATATTTTTTATGCTATGACCATCACAGTTGGATGAAGTTCCGGCATGCTTTTGACGTAACGGGTCTTGCTATTAGGCCTGGTGTTATATTACTTTTTACTCCGTCCGTCATAAGATAGGCCGACACGCATCGCGCTTATTAAAGGTTAACTGTAACAGTTCGCAGACGACCATTGTCCGAACTTCCATTTTCTTCTCTCTTACGTAAGTTGCAGTGCAGCTCCGGCGCAACAATGGCGAAGGCTACACGGCGCGTGATGCTTTTCGTTGTCCTCTGCCGGCCATCGCGCGCTCCAATTACCTCTGCTCGAGAAGCGGTGCAGCTCTTCCCCGGCCACGCGTGTTGTGTGCAACCGGCCCTTCAGCCTCTTCAGAGTGCCCCGTCTCGCGGTTACAGATCATCATTTCGGTAGATTAATTTGAAATTATTTGATAAGGAAAATAAAGGGTCTGGCCGCTTGTTCCGCCGCTTGTGAGGCTGGTTAGTAGAGTAAAATTTTCTAAAATAGCCGAATTCCGCCACCCTTTCGACATCTCTGGATGAAGATGCAATGCAGATTAAGAGGAAGGCAAAGTTTGACTTCTTTACCTAATATTAAAAGGTTTAGTTTTGGTCGAACCTATCAAGCATCTAAATAAGTTCAGGCTCTGCTGCAACAGCCAGTCATTTTTTTTCTTTTTTGTTTGAGCACCACCACATCTGGATAATTGAGATTTTTTTTTCTTTAGAAGTTACTGGAGATTGTGTATGATTCATAACCGGAAACGAGTTGAAACACACTGAACCTGAGCTAGTTCACGTGCTGCGTTCTCCAGCGCGTACCAGTGTTGTCGGTTTTCGCTTTAGTTCTGTTCTCTATCTAAGGTTTGGTTTATCGGCTTGAGTTTCCGATCTTTCCTACGTATGAATAACAACAGGATGACCTCAGTATCGGCGTCAGTGTCGTTTTCCTTTACCAACTCCAGCTTTCCCCCTGCACCATTATATGCTTATCTGTGTTCACTCGCCATTTCACTCGGCATTTTGCATACAAGAACCTTCATGTGATGTAAGTTCCCAACTATAGCGCCGTAGGAAAGTGTCTCGTGTTCCTTATATTCAGGCAGTATTCCGCGGGGCGGCCCGCTCGCGTGTCTGTGCTGCCCCGTGCTCTCATTGGACCGGAGCTATTTTAGCTCTTGTGTCATCTGAGTCTCATTGCCTGCGCCCAATGTTCTTTGTTTAATGCTACTGATCTCCTTAATAGCTAGTCAGCTCGTGCAATCTTGTGTGATCATATAAGATGCTGAGTTTAGATTGACTGATTATCTTTGAATGAAATTGAACTTTGAGTATTATTTCAACAATCATTCACACAGTTAGCTTCAGAA
>LQNS02000137.1:24826353-24850648 GCA_001587735.2 Parhyale hawaiensis | reverse complement strand
CTGATCTCCTTAATAGCTAGTCAGCTCGTGCAATCTTGTGTGATCATATAAGATGCTGAGTTTAGATTGACTGATTATCTTTGAATGAAATTGAACTTTGAGTATTATTTCAACAATCATTCACACAGTTAGCTTCAGAAATGTTTTCTACGTGATATACCTTCGAAATATTGAGGGTATTGCCCTCTGTCGGGTCAGTGCGCCCTTGAATCGCTGTACTTGAAGTTCTAAATGAACCGACTGCTGCAGAGCTCCGTTATTTCCCGTACGTATTGACATGACATAAACGCTACCATATCAGTTTAAATATCGGGAAAGCGAGGTGTTGCAACAACATCCATTTAGAACTGTTTTCCCCTCGTATTGGCACCCCTCGATGCTCACAGCACGAGACCTTAACCTCCGCTTAGTTGTGTGTCGTAACCTGCACTTCTCCCTGATTCTGGACGCACGTGAGCTACATAATGGGTGACACATAGATAAGCAACGGCGTGTACCCCTCGCTGGAGCGTGCATGTCACGGCGCTCCGTATATGTGTAATCGCACTCCGTCCAATGTCACGCAGTTCTGATTGCCAGGACTCGGTGCTGGGGACACCTGAGGTTTTAGCGTTGGTTTGGGACACTGAACTGAGCACGGCGCTCGACTGAAGTTCTATCCCTAAGAATATTTCTGTATGTTCCTGGCGCTAATGAGGCTGCTTTAACACTTATTATTGAGACTATAACGGAGATTCATTACTTATTTTGATATCGTTGACTCTGCTTTATCTATTTCTACTCTCATGTTGCATACTCATTGTTAGACGGTTTCGTTTCACTTGATTGTATTTTTTGAGTGTATTCATGATGCCTATATCAACAAATAAGTAATCTTGCATTTTATTAAACAGTAATTTGAAGACGATGCAAGTAACTGAGGATTTACATTCCATTTAGCAAGGTAACCTGGCGTCCAGTTCTCTTTCTCCTATAGTGCTACCACTGGTGAGATAACTTTTCAAGCTCTAATTATGATTTGGTAATACTTTTATCGAATATTTCTGCGAACACCACATATTCTGCGAGAACCGAATAGCTAAAGTACGCAGTTAACGTACAAGGGTTGGCTCATCATTGTAAACAAACAACAAAAGAACATTGTAAGACTTACAACCCGCGGCACAATGGTGAACACGCAACTAACGAGCCCTTACAATGGTGCCAGGTTTTACGATGGGCAACCACCACACAAAGCGCTAGTTATTTCCTTGGGAGTCTGATGTTTCCTAGGAGCACAGTTTTACTTTCGCACTTACACAGATTCACCGCGAACTGCTTCAGTTGCCGAGTGCGGGGAAGGTAAAAATTTACTGCAAATTGCAGTATTTCGACCTGTCAAAAGCCACTTAAAAATCATTCCTTGACAGCGCGCAGCGGTATCGCCACAGCAAAAAAAATAAACCAATAGATTACGGTTTGTAGTTTCCGCCGAAACAATTGGTGGATGTCATCCATGTAAAGAGAGGCTAAACAAAATTTTCGCGATGCAGTGGAACAAATTAGTGTAATCTTTCTCTTATTGAGGACACCCAACTTATAATTTTGTTGACTTGAAGGTGAAGGTCAAACTCCCGTAATTGTATAGACTCGCATCCTGACTGTCGGGGCCAGACTACAGAAGTTGGGATGTTACTAACCTTGCAGTAGGACAAAATCTACCTGCCTTCTGATCTGTTGACGTTCTGTGGCAAATTCCTTGAGGCCGATCGCCCATTCCCGCTGAAGGCCTCTGCTTCTCAGGTGCCTTTGTTGGGCCATTCCTAAAATTCCTGAGTGACCACAAAAGCAGTACAGGCCAACGCATTCCCATTCCCGAAGCGGCCATTCCTCTGTCAGTTTCCACTCAAGCCAGTGGCTTCAATGAAGCGACCAGAGTCTGTATGGCAAAACTTCACTTGTAGTCGGAAACTGCTGTAGATATACTCCTACTGCTGTGAAAGTCATAGATTTATATCTTATAGTACAATGTTAGGTTCTAAGTTACTCAAAAAAAATATTCTTGGAAGTTGCAGAAACTTCTAAGTCACACACTCTTCCATTATCTCACGTATATATATACAATATTATACATATCTATGCTCATCCAAAGCTTGATTGTCTCCTTATAAATCAGCGCGGATGCAAGTACTTTTCGGATCCACTACCATTCGTACATCCGAGCATGTGGATCTCTCTCTGCGTGTCCTCTTCCAACGCTGTCCTCCTTGCGCGGTTCTCCAAAAGTTTCCATGTATTTTGTGGGGCTTGTGAAGCTTGCGGTTGCGCTGTAGGCCTTACCTGGGAGGCGGCGGGTGAGGGGAAAGGGTGGTGGTACGCTGTCAGTCAGGTGTGGGCCAGGTACAAGGAGAATGGAAGGGGGGGGGGGGGCTTCTGCGGCTTTTGTTACTTTGTGGCCGAACTCCACGAGGAAAAATTTCTACTGCGCCGCCATTCCCTTATAGTTTGACTTCTACACTGGCTGCTTCTGCGCGACGCTGAGCTTTCTCATGCACCGTTACACTACCGTCCAAAGCGTATGTTTACTATACTGTAAACCTAGCGTGTCTATCAGCCTTGTGTTGAGTATTTCAAGTGGGCCGTTACTGTCGTGAAGACTTGATGAAATTTTACGCGTGATGGCATTGCCCCGTGCCATGCACTGACCAGTGACCATACATATTCTCTTACACCTCAGAGAGGCGCAGAGTTTGCTCTACTTTCTAGCACCAGTTTGGACAAATACAGACGGGCTCGAATGAGTCTGAACTGTGCAGGCAGAATTTTTAAATGTTAGCATTACAATCTTGAATGTTAAGGATTACGCACTCACGTGACCCAGAATAGACCGAAATCCATAAGGTTATGCTAGCTATAGCTTTACCTGTTCAATAGTATGGAGAACCGCACTGTGATGAAAGCCCATAAAATACCGTGGCCATAGCTAGGTCGTCGAGACCTCTGCCTTTCCTAGCGTATTTGCTTCCTCTCATTTTCTTACTGCTACTGATGATGCTTTGTTCTGTTCTTCCTCTTCTTTTTCTACTTGCTATGCCCATGCTCGTTGATCTAATGTGGGCACACTCTCGTGTATGGGATCCACACATCTCTCGATATACTAATGTCCCTTTCTCTTATATTTTTGAATAGTATGGTAGCGGCTAAGAAGGATTAAAGTAACTGATGCTATAGTGTCAGGATAATGAAGAGCAACGTGACTTATAAAAGCCTAAAATAAACCGTAATTGCTCTTAATTTCCTTATATTGTAAAACAAGGGGAGCATATAGCATTAACCAGTTCTTCCAAATACTTTATGAAGTATTAGTGGTGACAATATTTTTCCAAAATAGGTCTTATTATTATGCAGTTTTTTGGATGTTACGAAATTCCAACGTTCACGTAGATACCGTTCTAAGTGCTACAATTAAGTGGCCGATCTGTCGCTATACAGGCGCTCAGAAGGACAACAGGCCATTTTATACAGTTTTGTAATCAATCGAGCAGTTCAATATGACAAAAGGCTACTTTGCAGTAGAGTCTGTGCGAAATCTTTACATCAGTTTACATTCGAATACTTTTGACTCTGTACACTTCGTTGTGCGTTCATTGGACGAAAGGCCGTGCACCTGCGCTGGCAAAAGCTGTTCAAACTGATCCATAACAACGTACCTACCACTGGCTTATTACCCCCGTTAAGGAGGCCATGTTAGTGCCGGAGTTTGTCTGTGTGTTTGTCTGTCTGTCACCAAGATACCTCGAAAAGTTATGGACGGATCTTCATATAATTCACAGTTATTGTAAGGAATTTTACGAGGAACAAACAACCAAATTTTTGTGATGTATTTATTCGCTTCTCTCTATGTTTACCTAAAGAGTTATGAACAGAGTTTCATGAATCTTCTCGGAAATACTAAAATGTAAAAAGGCACAAATGACCAAGTTTTGGTGACAATCTAGAGTGTCAAACTCATTTTATTGTTTGTCACAACATACCTATTATAACTCAATAAGTTATGTCACGATTCTTCAAGATTACAGGAACTGTTAGTAATGTTATGTTACACAAATAACCAAGTTTTGATGATTATCTAAAAGAAGTCCTAGATTCAAGACCCATTTAAATTTTTCATTACCATTACGTCTCTCGGCGGAGGCATGCGCTCTCAGAGTGCATCTCTAGTTTCACATGCAGTAGTAGTTGGACGCACTAACAGTCCGAGTAACAGAGACCCTCTTGTCCCCCAGGAGCTGTTCAGCCAATTGCAGTACAGCCATGAATCGGCGCTGCCCCCCGACGCCCTCAGGCGGGCCCTCGCCCAGACCTTCTACAACCAGCAGCGGTTCCAGCTCGGCTTCATGGACGACGCGGCCGAGTGCTTCGAGAACATCTTGCTCAGAATACACTTCCACATCGCCAGTGGCGAGCAGGAGGACATGTGCAGTGCTAAGTAAGTGGAGGACATGGTGTAGGTTATGCTTGCATGTTNCCTTCTACAACCAGCAACGGTTCCAGCTCGGCTTCATGGACGACGCGGCCGAGTGCTTCGAGAACATCTTGCTCAGAATACACTTCCACATCGCCAGTGGCGAGCAGGAGGACATGTGCAGTGCTAAGTAAGTGGAGGACATGATGTAGGCTATGCTTGCATGTTGCCTCTTGCTAACACGACGTGTGCAGCACTAAGTTGAAGGTTGCGCTCGTAAGCTTGGGCTTAGCCTATACGTACGGTATGAAACTCCTGTAGTTACCAGTATTCACCATAGTAAAACGAAGACTAGCGTGTACCGGAGTACCTACACTTGCAGCCTTTGCTATAAGTGCTTTCTTAGCATTAAGGACTGAAAAAAAACTAGAATTATTTTATAATGGATGGAATAGATTCCTCTAGAATGTACACGTATACCTACGGAAAAGTTATTCCATCTACGATATATTGCTCAGAGTACAGTACAGTAGAGCAGTAAATTGTATCGTTCACGTTATTCAAGATATCGATATTAGTGCAATGTTTATTGAATTGCCGTTTTTAAGATTTTGAAATTTGCGATCACTATTGTCAGTCGCGTTCTCCTTTCGTTTTAACGAGTTCAAAGTGTACTTCATATAGCTGTAATACTGAGCATCCAGTACTACAATGGGAGCGAAACCCTAAGTCACAATGCGTCTGGGACACAGAGCGCTCAATGTAACTCATATGGCGGTCTTGAACTTATCGTGCAGAAAATTTTTATTACAACCATGAATGTAGCCATCTGATTTGCATTCTACCTCAACTGTATGTGGTCTGCATTAACATTACGTGCCAGTGTTTCGTTATAAGATTGACACGAAGGCAGCGCATACATAAAATGCATTACTTTGCACACCACCCTAAACACAAGATTCCCAGCTGAGCGTCGATCTGAGAATATCTCAAGCATCACTGATTTTGCACTAGGTACTTCTGTAAGTTCCGTACTGACGGTATGACCCCCACGTGTGCAGACACTGCGTGCCTCACCAACGCTTCGCCATGACCCTGGTCGAGCAGAGCGTGTGCAGCGCGTGTGGGGCCACGTCGGAGCCTCTACCCTTCACGCAAATGGTGCACTACGTCTCTGCATCGGCCCTCACCGCCCAGGCCGAGACGGCCTCCCTGCCGCCCAACACACGACCGCTCGACATGTTTGGCCACCTCCTCAGGAAGGCCGGTGGCATGGGGGATATTAGAGACTGCCCTGTAAGTCACTCTTCTCGATCTTTACCTCCGCCAAAGAGGTTATATTTTCGTTTGGCTTGTTTGTTTGTCTGTCACAAGATAATTCAAAAAGTTATGGACGGATTTTGACAAAATTTACTGAGAATATTAGGTATGTTAGGAGAATCAGGTGATTAACTTTTACTGAAGATCTGTCCATCCGTTTGTTTGTTTGTCTGCCTCATTTTCTCAATGCCATAACTCAAAAGGTAATAGGCGGATTTTTATGAAATTTACATGAGTTGTTTGATATATCATAAAGAGCAAGTGACCAAATTTTTGTGATGATCTGTTTGTTCATTCGTTGTTTGTTGCTGTGTTTGATTTTGTGTTTGTTAGCCCAATAACTCAAAAAGATTTGAGTGAATCTTTATGAAATTTACAGCAGCTGAGCTGTTAATAATGTTAAAAGGCAAAAATAGTTTAATTTTAGTGCAGATCGGTTGGTTCGATTGTATGTTCTATTTATGTTTGTCATAATGTTTGTTAGCACCATTGCTCAAACAGTTATGAAAGGATCTTCGAAAAATTGCAGAAACTGTTAATACTATTAAAAGGCACAAATGATTAGATTTTGGAGTTGATACAAAAGAAATCATGGTTTCAGAGCCAATTTGAATTTTTCGTTACGTTGCCTCACTTACGTTGCGCTCTCTGAGTGCTCTAGTTGTAAATGTGTTCAGGGTCATATTTTTGTAGGCTCCTGGTCCTCTTGCTTTGTATACTCAAGTATTAGTTTTTCATTCGATTATCAAAAATAACTGGAAACTTTATGTAAATTCGATTGATTTATAATAAATCCAATGTATGATATAGGATCTTTCTATAAAGTTCAATGTTTTTGTAGTGATGAACATGATATAATATCGTTAGCATGGCTCTGTAACTTTTTGTTGACGTTGTTTTATTTTATTTCCTTTCAGAGCGCATGCGGCGCCAAAATACAGATATGCCGCAACCTCATGAACCGACCAGAAATCGTCTCTATCGGAATCGTGTGGGACTCAGAGCGGCCCAGCTTGGACCACATCATGGCAGTGTTCGCTACAGTGGGAACCAATCTCAGACTCAAGGACATCTTTCAGAAAGTCATTGATCACCGATGGGCCCAGAAGACACACCACGAATTAGTCGGAGTCGTCACCTATTACGGCAAACACTATTCTACTTTCTTCTTCCATACAAAGTTGAGGGTTTGGATATATTTCGATGACGCCACAGTGCGGGAAATCGGTCCGAACTGGGAGCAGGTGGTAGAAAAGTGCCGACGAGGCCATTTCCAGCCCTTACTTCTGCTATACGCAAACCCCAACGGCAGTCCCGTGTCTGTCGAATCTGCCCCCCACAAAATTACAGTTGTTTCAACTAACCACAGCAAAACAAACGCAAACATTCCATCCCAGTACAATGGCTATTCTGATACGCCGTTAGATACCAAACGCAATAACGTCTCAAGCGGAGAGAGCAGCGATGAAATAATAAACATGCCTCGCGTCGCCCCCTCGCAGCAGGGGTCCGACCAAAGCGAGAGCAACAGTGACGACGTCTTCGATGGCCCGTCGTCATCCAACTACCAACGACAGGTTGACAACATTAAGCAGACGAGTGGAATCTTACCCAACAAACCGGCTATTTTAGGGAGAAATCGAGTCGAGCCCGACGATCCAGTGTATGGTTGCCGGAGTGACACTCGGCCTCGCCATACGAGCTCCAGTGAAGGCGGCATTAGAGGAAGCAGCACCTCCTCCTTCGAACAGGATCATCTCAAAATTCCAGACTCCGCCAATGTGCCGCGACGTCGAGACTCTGGCAACTGGAGCGGTGACCGCAATAGCGCTTCTTCTTCTTCCTCGACTTCTTTAGAGAATTCATACCCATTTATTGTTGGCAAGTCAGGACTATCGTCTTCCAATAATTCTTCTCCCTCCAAATCGACCGGGCATCCAGAATACGCTAATCTTGGTATTGGGGTTCACATGAATAACACCCAAACGGTGAACAACGTGCAGGTGCATCAACAACCAATGATACTGGAACACCAAGAAAATCTTCAGCAGCAGCGCACCGCTGGTAATCAGCAGCAAAATGATGCCGGCTACGATTCTTACTCACTATCGTCCAACGACTCTTATCCTCTGCAGCAGTCGCTGAAGCACACCTTACCGGTCAGTGTTGCTAGAGTACTCGGCGACCCCCACAGTCAGCCAGTGAATCACTTGTTCACGCTAGGTCATGTAGCTTGATTCATCACTTCTACCAGATCGTACAATGTTATGGAGAAATTGTTGAGAGTTTCGTCTTTTTTTATTGCTACTGTATTACCTATGCACTTAACAAAGACTTTCATAATTGCTATCGTGTTCGCGACGTCAAACTTGTGAAGCATAATCGTCTGTTCTTCCTTGGCTATTCGCTTACGAAACATCTGAATTATTCTTTCTCTCGGTGTGATGAAATAGTCGATGACTTTTGGTGTTGCCAAGATTAATAATGGACCAATTTATTACAATTACCCTATGTCACCGTGTGCAGCTACGCCGCTATTATTAATTTTGTTCCCTATTATGAGCTAAGTGGTATCGACTATATATAGTGTAGCTGTTGCTCATTGTTTTCTCTTGTGCAGCTTCAGAAAATACCCGAAGGGTCTCAACAACAGCCGAAGACGGCTCAGGATGACAATCAGGTGGTCGCCCACGATGCGTCACTTATGGGGATGACCTGCGAAGATCTCTGCTTCGCTGCTGACGCTCTTCTGGATGAGGCGAAGACGCTCGAAGAGTCCGGAGACTTGCATGTAAGGACGTTGCGCGGTGCAATTAATTCTTTCGCACTTAATATGTTAATTGTGTACTGTCCGCTATACTGGCGCTGATGCTTTTACCGAGCAGCAACAGTCACAGGCAGACAGTAGGGTATTATTTTTTATCGTTTGTTTTATGCGTTTCTTCCCTTGTAAAATGGAATACAGACTAGCGACGGTAACACGTTCAAGATACTTTATTAATTGTGATGTTACTTTCATCATTTTAGCCACCGGACTCAAATCCATTCGAAATTGATGACGGCCCGTGGTTTAAGTTTTAGGTTCACGAACAAAGTTCTAAAAATACACCTCTCCAAAGTCTTCTGTTAGAACTTTGGAGAAGAAGACAAAATGTTTTGTTAAATTTAGTGCTGATTTGAAATATCTGATTCACGAACAGTGAATTGCGTCCAAATTTCCTGCCTCGATTCATCATGCCTTTTAAATAGCTCATGAAGCGGTTTAATTTTGTGCCCAGCAAAGCTCTGTAGCCAATGTTAAACTGCAGATTTGTATCGGTACTACAAGCACGTACTTTGCGTCACGTTAGTACCGTCCAACTGTTTTCGGCCACCACTGAGTGAATAACCATGACCCTGGCAAAATTTGTATTCGAGGCACTGGCACTCACCCTGCTCTCCTATCAGATCGTCATCTAAAGAGACCAATTGAAAACACTCTGGTTGACTTAGACCTCTGACATTGCAGGCGGCCCTGCGCCTGTGCAGCCAGGCCTCAGCGAAGACGCGCGCCGCCATGTGCGCTCCGTACAACAACGCGCAGTCCCTCACCTTCGCCCAAATGAAGCACAACACGTGCGTGATGCGCTGCCGGTCCCTACACCGCCGGATCCTCATCCAGGCCGAGGCCGCCGCCTGGGAAGGATCCCACAGACCTGGTAAGCTAATGTACACTTTGTTTTGTTTATGCATTAAAGGAACGAAACGTGACGATGGGTCGCTGCATTACTTGACTTATATAAAGTCTGTGAAATCAGGTAATTTTCTGTAGAAACAAAAGATTGGTTTGCTTTGTACATTGAAACTATGTGTTAGTTATTCTTACATGTTGTAGTGCCGTGTGATATGTGTATTTTTGTTTATCATTGTTTTTAGAGCGATATTGTAGCATTATCTATAATGATGAGCGGCAGTATGTGTTCAATGTCCAACTGATTTACAAAATTATGAGCTGGCGCGTTCTTTGGTCATAACAACTTGTAGAATTATAAGCTAAGAATAAGGAAATTCGAATAAGGAAGTTTGGAGAGTTTTCAGTGAGCCAACCTTGGCTGCACGTCGCCAGTACCATTTGTATCACATGCTCAATATAATAGCCAATGTTATAATACCAATACTAACGTTATGCAATGTTTTGCAGAGGGCGCGCCTCAGCACAGCCGTCAGAACTCGCGTGACTCGCAGCGGTCTCGCGTCTCGCGCCAGAACTCGCGAGAAGCGTCAGCCCAGCACAGTCGCCAGGGCTCGCGAGACGCGTCCAGCGGTGACAGCACCGGCCTGTCGGGCGCCAGCGCCGCCGAGACCCTCGCAAAGACTGTCGAGAAACTGCAGCAGAGCGCAGTCAGTCAAGAGCCTGCTCAGCTCGACATCGGCGTGAAGGCACCCGACGGTGGTGCGGTGTGTGGAAATGTACACAATAATATCGAAATTTATGCCACTCTTCCCAAGAAGAAAGGAAAGAAAATATCAAGTGACAAGCTGTCCATTGCAGTCCCCGTTGGTTCCCCCAAACAAAACGATGCCGATAAGAAAAACAAAGACAAGAAAAGCTCGGATAAAAAAGACAAAAGCAAAGACAAACGCAGCAAGCAGAGCAAGCAGGATGATAGCGACTACTCGAGTGACCCGAGCAACAAGAAAAGTCCGTCCCGAAAAACAGCTGACGGTAAAAATATTTCTGCGCACGATGGCAACACTGCAGTCGATGGTGGAGATGAGAAGCCCGTGGGGAAGAAGCAGCACAAGATAAGAAGAAAACTCCTCATGGGTGGACTGATCAGGCGAAAGAACAGGAGCATGCCTGATCTACGGGAGGGCCAAGAAGATGACCGACAAAATTTCCAAGAAATGGAAATTCGCAGTCTATCGCGGCCCACAACCCCATCTGAAAAGTCCATGGCTGGATACCTGAGCGAAGGAAACATGGACTTCAGCGCCAATCCAAACCTTGAGCGCAGTAAGCTCATGAGAAAAAGTTTCCACGGCAGTGTGGGAAAAGGTTTACCTCCAGCTAGCGCAACAAAGGTGCCACCACCCATTCCTCAGCGGACTTCCTCGCAGTTGTCGCAGTCCTCAGCTGACTCCAGAGTGTCCGACCCACAACCCCACCGTCGACCGCCTCATTCCCTACCAGTTAATCCTGAAGCTCCGCCTGCGCTGCCGCCGCGCAGTTTCACCCCTGAGCTCAACTCCAATGCAAACAATATTAATATTAAGAAAGAGCCGCACTCGCTTCCGTACAACCAAAGTTTACATCAGTACGATAACATCGACACTTCCTTGCCATGTATCCCACCTAATCGTAACCATGGCGGCGATGTCCATGTTTACTCACAACCTTGTGCGGAACCGAGCCCGAGCGGTGTTAATTCGGAGAATCAGATCACGGTTCAAGCTGAGGTCCACAGAGAACCTCTTCTTGACCACAGTACTCACCACTACAGCAACCAAAATCAGTTTGGTAATGGTGCGCCCAATCAATTTAATCATAATAACAATAATAACCCTAGTGCTAATGCCCATAATCACCAATTTTATAATAATAATAATAATAATAATCATCACAGCCAGTATAATAATAATAGTAATCAGAATCACGACAGCTCTATGAAGGTTTCAAGTGAAGGACAACTGGACGACAGACCGGATATGGCGCAGCAGTTCCAGAGCCAGCTTCCTCCGTCTCCGAGTATGCCACAGTACCACCACCATCACCAACCTCCACCATCATCGCACCATCAGTACGCCAATGGTCAGGATCTCCACCAAATCAATAATCAAACTACCCATCCTTCTTATATAAATAATATCCAACCAGGTCATTATCAGCATAATGTAGATAACGGTAATTTCAATCCTAATTCTATGTCAGGTCAGAATGTAAGCAATCACAACACTACTAACAGCCTTAGCTATAGCAATCAGACAAACACGGAGTCATTGAATCAGCCCAGTGCTATGCCAGTTGTATCACATTCAAGACAAGGCAGTGAAGACTTCCCCCCTCCTCCGCCACCTTTGGAAGAGGCGGTGGAAGATCTTAAGAACCGAGGGCTGTTGCCGCCTACTAACAGCGCTCAGTTTACTACTAATCAGCCCTCTGCTTCTTGCCAACCGACTAATTCTTCTGCAGCTTCTTTGGGAGATCATTTGGCTAGCAAATCTCAATCGGTTTCCATTAACAACACTAACGATTCTCATGATAAAGTTTTAAATTTTTCTCAAACTAATCACTGCAGTTCTGGCACGAGTTTCCTGGCGCAGTTGCAAGAAAAGAAACAGTTGTTAACATCTAGCCAAAATCGGAATCCCATGAGTTATCAAACTAACAGCATGGAGCGGGAAAAGTCTGGTAATGGCAAGCGATACGCAGTGAGTAGCAGCGGTAGTAGTTGGCTGCAGGAGCTACAGGCCAAGCAAGCAGCCCTCAGGCGTAGGCACAATTCTACCTCTTCAGAGACCGACACCGCCAACACCCTTACTCGAACTAATGAAGAAGCATCCATCGTGAAAAATCTGGCTAATAAATTTGAAAAATCGTCAATAAGCGAAGGAGTTGATGAGGTCGACTGCCGTCCTGTATCAGCTGCGTCCAGTGGTTCCCTTCCACGAGACCAGGAACATAACGAAAGAAGAATTAATCCTGAATTGTTTAACCGCGAGTACACGCAGTGCAACTCCTTAACATTCCCGTCCCAGAGCGGACAAGCTGCTCGAATGATGAATAGCAATAACAGCAGGACGAGACCTGAGACGGCTGAAGGCGGCATTTTGAAACAGGTTTCGACTCCATCGCTTCGATCAGAATCTTCAGAGACTGGGATATTGAAACAAGTTTCCACTCCTGTTCTAGACAGACGTGATGAGTCCGCAGGAAAAGGACCGATTGGATGTAGTTCCGATGAACCTAAAAAGAAGGTGAAGAAGAGTGTAACCTTTTGCGATCAGGTTGTACTTGTTGCTACTGCAGAAGACGAAGAAGAGGATGCCTACATCCCTAATCCTATTTTGGAACGCGTGTTGAAATCTGCAATGACGTCTTCTTCACCTGTCGGATCTGAATCACCGATTCTGAAACGGTCGCAGGCTTCTGAAGAGTCCGTGCCTTCAAAAATTCAAGAAGACGTTAATAGCTCTATTGAATCTTCTGCTTCTAGAACAAATGAATCTGTGACACAATACCAGGTTCGACCCCAGCAGCCGCCACACAATCCACTGTCTGGCAAGCCACCTGGTCCGAGTTACCGAGGCCCACCACCTACCAGCGCTTCATCGGCTCCTCAATATCGCCCACCTCCTCCCTACCAACCTCCTCCAAATCCAAACCTCGCCAACTGTAGAGTAGTGCCTAACGGTGTTTCTGCATCACATATGATGCCTCACCCACAACAATTAGCTAATAACAACAATAAAAATTTTAATCTTCAAAATAGTCAGCCAAAATCAACAGCTGGCAACGGTCCATACCAGCATCCTCCTCCTCCCACTTCTGTAGCTGCCGGCAACAGAGATTTCAACGGTAACAGTCCCGTTGTGCGACACCATAATATGCCTCAATATCAACCTCCCCCTCATCCCCACACTATTCAATTAAGACAACAACAACAACAACAACAACAGCAGCAACATCAACAAAATAAGATTCAACAGCCGCAACAACAATTTCAACCACATCAGCAGCAAAACCCGCCAACTGGTCAGCAGCAGCAGCCGCAGCAACCTCAGCCATACCACCAACAACAGCAGCCACAATCGCAACAGGTTCAGCAGCATCATCAGCAACAGCAGCAACAACCGCATCAACTATCACAGCAGCAGCAACAACATCAGATAACACAACAGCATCAGCAGCAACAATATCAGCAACAGTATCAACAACAAAAACCTCCATTGCAGCCGACGCAGCATCAACACCGAGTTGCTCAACAACAACCGCTATCCCCATCTGAGCAGCCTCCCGCTCGAGGGCAGTTGATGACCCGGCAGAATAGTAACCTCGGAGAGCCGCCGAGACCCTACGAAGGCGCCGCCCCTCAGCAGCTGCCGCAGATGCCTCCGTACCAGAAAGTGCCTTTCAAGCAACAGCAAGTGACCCAACCTGGGCGGTACGGTCCATCTTCTGCTAGGGCTGGTCCACAAGTTCCTCAGGGTTATGGCAGCGTAGGCAGAGGGGGCGTTACCGTGAACCAGAAACAGTCCGAACAGCCTCAGTCGTATCCTTCAAGTTCGACCCACTCACCTGCTGCGAGTGTTCCAAGCACCCAGCAGCCTCCAGCCACCAGCGGCCCGGGCCACTTCGCGGGTCCGCTGGACCCGAACGCGATTTATTCCACCGTAAATAAAAGTGCTAAGAAAAACGCGTCCGGTGCCTCGAGCGTATCTGTAGCAGCCAGCGCCGCCGCTGCCGCTGCTGCTCCCAAAGCTGCGATCCAGGCTTGCAATTTGTGTCACAAGAAGGCCGTGTCGCCTCCCTCTATCTATTGTTTCGATTGTAATTACTATATGTCCAGATTTAAACCCAAGTCCTGATTTGGCAGTATTCCCTTAGTACAATTATTCTAAAGTTGTCATCTTGTGGTTGCTTCATGACTGTGCCATTTGCTTCGTGCTCATTATGACTTTATCGCATGTTTTCTAACTTTCTCTATTTATTACGATAATGCTTTCCCATTTAATCGAAGGCTAGAAACTATGTTTTTATTGCATTGCCGTTGTGGTCAGTTTTACTACTGTATTTTCATTTTGGAGAGGCTGATAATAAGCTTAACGTTACGATCTCTCGCTGTACGTGGCTTTCTTTTATTATTTACTCGATTTATTGCAGTACGATAGAATTTACGGATTATCCATGAACTGGTCGCCCATACCGGTCAAAGTTTGAACACGTTAGTTGCTGTATCGCTAAAAAAAGATGTTTTTTTTTTTAACTTATCTTCTTCTGAACTGGCCGCCATGCCGGTCGGAATTTTTTACATCCGTGTACGCTCCATAGTACGGCTTTGTTTTACGTCCTGGTGAATCGGTCTCCATACCGGTCTCAAGCTCTGCTATAAACTTGATATTTTCTCCTAGTTTTTTAGCGCTACGGAATATTTCAGTGAACTGGTTTCCTTACCGGTCGCAGTAATATTTTCGTCTTGCGAACTTTCGTCTAGTACGCTCCCTACTCTTTTTGTTTTACGTCACAATTAAGTTTTCAAAAGAAACTTGTGTTTTACTTGTGCAAACAGTGTTCCCAACACTACAAATCGTACGATTAGAGGAACTCGCTACTGTAATTGTGACGTATTTTTAGCCACATATTCTCGACATGGTATCAACGTGACACTCAAAGCAATTGCATCAGCTCTGTCCCTCAAGACCAAGGCGACTAGATGATCCCGTCTCTTATTTCTGATGTGTAATGGAGAAATCCATATCCTAAGTATCGTGGCATTTATAGTTTAAGTATTGACGTGGCTCATTGAGCCACTCTTTTGTCTTTCGTTCATACGCTGTTACATTTTGTGCTCAACCGACTTGAGTAGTAAGTGTACATAGTTACGTTACCTGTGTTGTGTGTGCGTTAGTAGCATATGGCATTTATGGCTGTATTAGAAAGGTCATGAATGGTATGTGATAGTAATTTAGGTTACTGATCTCATAAAACGATAGTATGTCCCAACTTTGTACGTAATCTATTTTCATTTCCCTACTACCTGTTTTGTTGATTGATGCTCCAATTATTAACTTTATTTTTCTTGACGTACGAAAGAAATGTGTGTTAATAGTTTCTATGATGTACCATGTTTTGTTAATTGTACTCAGCTGGAATTATAATACGTTTCCAAATGCGAATATGCGACTGTAATATTTATGAAATTTCTATCCGTATCGAAGTATCAATTACGTTGCTTATATGGCAATGAATATTGAGTGCCAAACGAATCGTTGTGTTGTGCATAAGTTGTAGTATTTAAGAGGTTTTATGTACAAATTAAGTGTATCGTAACTTTTACACGTTTTTAAGTTCATAATAAACTACGGACGAGATTATGCTGCTTTTACATTTCCTTCAGCGTAGCCTAGAAATACGATAACACTGGTAATTAATTCACACACTCGACCGGTATACGAAACTCTAGAAGAGTATCGACTTTTCCAAAGCGTTCGGAGTAGCAAACCCCTCGTTTGCATCTGCTATTGCGAGGTTTCCGACAGCGTATTAGTTAACGCTAGTGTAAGGCCTACGAAAGGAGCACGATTAAAGTATAGGGTAAGAGCAAAACTACATAGTTTTCCGGAAATTCTTCTCAGTGGATTTATAACAGAAAATTACTTTTCTATTTCATCAATCACAGCCCCTAAGGGCGCATAGGATAGGCCATAGGGTTAGGTAAGTTTAGGTTCGCCCATCCTATGCTATGGGGCTCGGCAACCACAGGTGCCCCCTATAAGTTACCTTAGCTATTAGCTAGGCCTTCGGGACGTCTGTCTCTCGTGCCCACTTTGCTTCCTTCCCGATTTCATGCTCCTACTTGCACATGCTTTATTCTGTTCTTCCTCTTCTTTCCCGACTTGCTGTTCCCATGCGCGTTGATCCTGTGTGAGAACACTTTCGTGCATGGGTTCCTCGTTTCTATCGACATACTATATGTCCCTTACTCTTTCCTCTGTGATATCGTTCTTGGAAACAAAGGCTTACACTTTCTGACTATAACTCATCGATCACGACAATGTAATATAAAAGTATTGCATTAAGCTTTTCCTCAAATGCTGTTCGTGGAAACGGAGACTTAAACTTCTGAATATTATAAATGCTGTTTTTTCAAATAAATCTACAATGAAAACTGGAGAAACACTCGAAGAGCGTACACCTCCGCCATGCAAGGAAATGTTGACGAAAAACACAAATTGGTCCTGAAATCAAGGACTTTTTCTTATCATTACCAAAATTTGGGTATTTGTGATATTCGGCAGTCCTAAAGCCCGGTGCCCACTTGATTAATATGCGTTTCGTTGGCAGCACAGACCCAGCTCAACTGATCCGACCGAGCCGACAGAGTCGTCGTGCCGTACTTCAGCGTGACACCTCTGATCAGCGTGCTGTATCTAATTCTCAACGTATAGATTGTCTTAGATTTTAACTGTTCTTAATTAGGAGCGATAGTTTAAAGATCACCATTGGCACTTGCT
Organism: Parhyale hawaiensis; assembly: GCA_001587735.2. NCBI lineage: Eukaryota > Metazoa > Arthropoda > Malacostraca > Amphipoda > Hyalidae > Parhyale > Parhyale hawaiensis. Next base: position 24,833,670 of record LQNS02000137.1, on the reverse strand, counting down.
ACGGCGTAAAAATTGCAGTAGCGACTGCGAGTTTCAACATATTTTCATACAGTTGAATGCTGCGCAAGCAAAAGCCGTGCCACGGCAGCGTGAACGGATTAGTTGAGTTGCCTCTAGGCTGCTACCGTCAACACAAGCAGTGTAGTGGACACCGGGCTTAACAGTTCCCGTAGTTTTCTTAAAGATCCGTCTATAGCTTTTTAAGTTATGTTCTGACAAGCAGCAAGATGGACATATTGTATAGTCAAATACACAAACCGACAAACAGATCACAAAATATGGGTCATTTGTGGCTTTTAACATCTGTGAAAAACTAAACTGCAACGGACGGCTTATTCGTCGGGGCGCTCAATATTGAAGTGCGTGGATAACCCAACACTTCTCCCTCGTAGCGCGCTTGCACCGCTTGCAACAGTTCAGGTTCACAAGTAATAAGCTATAAAACTTCATTAGTTTATTGACTACTTTGTGCTATGCACCTCAATGGTGACTAACTATTCGGCCTCACCCAGCCTCAATTTTAAGAACTGGAAAATTTTCCACAAGTATTAAAAGTAATGGTGCACTTAAATACCTACTAGTTATCAATAAAGCAAACAAGTAATAAGTGTGCTTGTATAAATAACGTATCAGTGAACAGAAATACTAACAGTCACAGCTATGCTGATTTTTCAACTAATTTATACAATTACAAAGAGCACCGACCGAATTCCTCGAAGTCAGGCGCATATGAGACCACAAAAGGCCTGCTGCAGCTAAACTAATGATTTCAACACTTATTAATGCAATACTTACTTGAACTATCAACGAATTAGAAAATGTGAACAACTGTACAATAGACGGCTTTACGTCAGGTCGCTGTAAGTTTAATCTGGAGCAATAATCATGAATAAAAGCAATTAAGCAGGCAAGCAAGCCGAGCAGGGGTTCCTTCTAGGCGTCGCGGACCAAGGTGACGGTCCCCAACTCAAGAGCGTCAAAGGACTGGCTTAGCGACGTCACTTTACTGTCGTGTGACAGGTTGTAAATAAGCTAGGGATTAACGCAGCGTAGTCCAGGGACCTCAAATAGGCCGTCAACTTTATTTAAAAAAAAAAAATAGGTCCGCCAGGGATTAGCCAGGAACTGGTTAAATCGGTCGGAACCCCCAAGCGCTGGCTCCAGATACTAACGACAGCTGTAAGAGTTGAATGCGATTGTAACATCTATTGATAACAGATGCGGCAGCTACTCAACCGGAGTATATTAAATAAGTATAGGCCATCACCCTAATTTAGTAATGAATCAGAACAAATGAAATTATATTCAGTTATTTACTGAGCAACGTAATTCTGATCTATTTAGTTATTTGAGTATGATCAACGTAATTTAGCAATATAAAATATACTAGCGGACCCGTGCGTGAAAAATTCACGCAATAACCTATACGTTTGCCAAATGCCTCTAGGCCGGTGCGGAATCTCCTCTTCTCGTATTTGCTTCTTAATTTTCTTCTTTTCTTCATTGATCCTTTGTCGTGTGTCATCCATAGGTCTTCTATATAGACAGACAGAAGTAACATCTTGAGTACAATACTCCAACAAACTTAAATAAAATAGCAGCTCTTATACAATGTGTCCGCACCGTAGCAAAGATACCGTTGATACTGTCTTTCCACCTCAAATATCTGTTTCATTTGAGGTGGTCAAATTTTGACCTACGAAGAGAAAACTGCTTCGTCAGAGGAAAACAGGAAGCTAGAAGAAATAATTGTCTACTGCCCGTGCAAAAATAAAGTTTCGTCGTTTGTTGACAATTGCATCAAAGTGGGAAGAATAGCTCATGCAACGAAATCATCTGTGGGAAGAAACTACGAATTAAGAAGCATAAGCATAAGAGTGCCAACGAAAGCTTCAGATATCTTCAGTGCTACGATTTCCACTTCGGCAATGCAAGAAGTGTATTCAGACATAAGGTCGTCCTATACTTTGCCGTAGATTCGATGAATGGAGAAGTTAATACTCGTACAAATCAGACTAAGCCTGCGATGTCTTCATTGTTGGAATTTCAACTGTCCCTGCTTAAGATACGTTTGCCATCTTCTGCAACCCGGCCTATTTTCTGCCCATCACTTCAATGGAGCTTGAGAGGACAACCAGAGCCTCCAACCTGGGCAAAATTCCGCCTATCTATTTCGTACAGAGCGTGACACCAAACATATAAATATATAAACACACGACGGTCATTCTTAGTATTAGATCATTTAAGTATTCCACATAACCTCACAACTGTCTCAGCCATTTGCTACCTTTATGGAACTGTGTGTAGCTAATGGGAGAAATACAGTCACCTCGCACCTTGGTCAGCCGAAATCAAATTAAGTAAGTTAGGCACGGCCAATGGAGGTAGAACAAGGGCAGGAGAAGACACACGGAAGCGACGCACAAGGATGGGACACCGCAACCCTCGCCTAAAGGTACTGCGAGGTTCAATAGAAACAATCTTTTAGTAAACCTAGGGTAAAAGCAACACAGATCGGCTTCTTAAGGAATTGGCGCCTTCAAATAGCTGTGGAAAATCCGTGACCAGAAGGATAGAGACGAGCCACACCACAAAACCACACTCAATTGCTGCAGATTGCGGTTTGATGTGTCCGGCCACAAAAATAATAAGCGTAATGAAATTACGAGCGCTAAAAGTAATACCATCAAAATCCGCATTCTCCGGCTGGTCCAAAACACCGTTCGTCGTGTGCATAAATAGGATTCGTCGGCCTGTCAGTCAGTTTTCTTTAATACCCCAAATGAAGCGCCGAAATTTCCCGAGAATATCTGCTTCATCGTCGCTAATTAATAGCTAACATATGAAAATATCATCAAAAACAATTTTAATATGTTCGTTCTTTACTTCACTTCTATGTTAGTCATAACAACTTAAGATGATATAGCTGGCTAATTGTAAGCAAAAAAAGGTCAACGTTTGACCGAACTTACAAACGCGGAGGTTTTCGCTGCCCTCTGCCCCACAGTTTCCCGTCGGCCAGAGATGCAGTTGTAGGGAAAATCTATGGGCTATTTGCTGGTCCAATTTTCAACAAATTTTAATGGTTCAGGCGGCAAAATGTGTCTCTGTGGCTCCGCTATGTCCCAGTATGGGCCCACTTCTATTTTCTGCATTCTTCGCTCGATTGGAGCCGTTTTAGGGCCAAAATGCCATTCTAAACAGTCGAGCTATTTGTACCATTAACGTAATTCGTTTTTTGAAGCTCAACTTGCCTTCTCAAAATGCATGGTCAATTGTAGATCGTTCCTGTGAAGCTTCTGATGAAGCTCCTGAGCTTGCTTGGTTGCATAAACATCTATAAGTACGGTAAACGTGAATTAGTACGGGAAATATAACGGGACTACGTCGTTAACTGAAAATATACATTTATGAGTGCTTACAGGCCCAGTAGAAAACAACGAAAATGGCGGTGGTAACCCAATCGGCTACGGGATGTCTAGCTGACCAATTTGCTTATTAAAAAAAAAGTCGTTGTGAAACTTGCATAGTGCATGGAATATTTAAAATACCTGATTTCCGTATCTTGGGAGACCTTGTACATTTTGCCAAAAGAAAAAATCACCTTTATTGACTGATTTCCCGTTTTGGTGCATGCATGCTTAAAAAGAATAGAACTCCATCCATTATTATGCTGCGATATTCGTTCGCAACCATTTGACACCTAAAAACATAAGAGACTTGGGGGAAAATAACGGGAGAACCAGACAAGCATACGAAGAAAAAGTATGCGTGTTAGGCGTAATTGACATGTTTCAGACCAAGCAGCTGCAGCACACGCTCAGTATTATGTGTATGAAATTATTGTAGCATCAATATTGAAGTGTTCTATCCATGCTTCTCTTATAGAAAGTAGTACAAGTACTGCCTGATGCATATTATAGGTAACATATATAAGCTTAAGAAATGCAAAAAGCAAACCAGATACCTCATTCTACGCCCGTTCTTTTTCTTCTTGGTTCTCCCGTACTCCGATCGGCCTCCATTTTTCGAAATCTGGTCAAGAATTTTTGTGATGAAAGTTAGAGAGTCATTGCGCTATTTAGTGCATGGTCAATAATTGCTATTTACCTGAATTATTGCGCCCAATCAAGTATATAGCTAATGACGATGACACCTGCTGGTCAAAAAACCAGTATCGTCTTTGTTTGTTCGTCTGTCTTTCTGTCACCAAGATCACTCAAAAATTTATGGACGGATCTTTACGAAATTTACAGGGATTGTTAGGCATGTTAACAGGAACAGATGAGTAACTTTTGGGGAAAATCCGTTTATCCGTTTGTCTTTCTGTATTTTTTTTTAATAGAATAACTCAATTTTAATAAAATTTACATGAGTTAGGTATTTATTTATAATACAAGCAAATGATCAAATCAAATTTTTGTGATGATTTGTTTGTTCGTTTGTTGGTCGTTGTGTTTCATTTTAAGATTGTTAGCATAACTAAAAAAATATTGGTTAGATCTTTATGAAATTTACAGCAATTGTTAGTTATATTAAAAGACATAAATGATTACATTTTCGTGATGATCAGTTGGTCCGTTGGTATGCATGGCTTATGTTTTTCATAATGTTTGTTAGCAGCGTAGCTCGAAAAGCTTGAACGATTCATCAAGGTAATTAAAGACCTATCAATATTATAAGAAGGCACAAATGATTAGATAACGGTATCGATACGAAGAAATTCATAGATTCAGAACCAATTAAAATTTATTGTTTCCGTGGCCTTGCTTGGCAGAGGTATGCGCTCCCAGGGTGCTCTCTATTTTGTGTTGACTTTGAAAATGCTGCCAAGAACTTATTTAATCGGATCGAGAGAATTACATCGGGCTTCTAAGTACCGTTGGTGCCACTCATATCAGGATTAACTAGAACGTCTCGTGGCGTAAGACCACCTCCCTCGGTGGGAGAAAATTTTATCATCATTTTTTGATGGCCGGCTAATCCATTTTTTTTTGCGTGGGCGCATCGAGGACAGCCCATCAGACTCCCTGCAAAAAATTATGAACATTGTGCAACTCCTTCGACCACTAATTGGGTGGGCAGACATATATACAAATATATGTATAGACAACTAGAACGCTTCGATGGCGTAAGCCCATCACCCGCGGTAGGGGGCAAATTCAACGAGTCAGTTTTATTAAACGAGACTAGGGCACAGCTGCACTCTTTCCATGGATTAGCTCTTCAATAATAACATAGGAAAAAAATAGAACACTCCGTTCTTACGACGATCTGCCGCGGTAGAGGCAAATTCACCGCGGTGGCAAAAATTCAACGACGTCATTTTTTAAGGCCAGCTAGGCCCAATTTTTGACAAAGGTCACATCTAGGGCAACCCACCAAACTCCCTACCAAAAATTAAGAAGATTGCTCAACTCCTTAGGAATCACTGTTACAAACAAACTACAACACTGTCAGCAAGTTGACAAGAGTGTGAAAATGGCAAGCAGAGTACTCGGATTCATCTTCAGTAACTTCGAATACAAGTCCAAGGACATCATCGTTCCCTTGTACAAGGCATTAGTGAGGCCACACTTAGAATTTGCTGTTCAATTCTGGTCGCCACTTCTCTGTAAAGACATCGATAATATGGAAAGAGTCCAACGCAGAGCGACGAAATTGATACCTCAGCTGCGAAGCAAGTCGTATGAACGTCGCCTAAGAGAATTGGGTCACTGCCATCAAAGTGGAATCGTCGGCATAGTTGATCAACGTGTTTTCGAGTGAAGTGAACATGTCACTAGTATAGAGAACTGCAGGCGTTGGCCTGCAACTGACACAGCAATGCTCCTGTTTCAGTGTTCACACAAGTTCAGCCTGGATGGCTTAATTTTGGCTCCAAATAGACGTATCCTGGATCACACTACCTCGCAGAACAAAGTATGCTAACGCGTTTTTCAAAATACGACAATTTTAATTATTATTGCTCCAGGTAATGTTTAAAGATTGTAGATGGTACGCAAAATATTACAAGCATGTTTCAAAGCTATATAATTTCTTGCTGCAACTGCAGTTTAAACATGGTAAATATCCCTTTTTTCATTGCTATCCCCAGATCCATTCGCCCCGTACTCAAGTTACTTAAAGATAGGGAAAATTCCCTAGATACGGCAGCCTGTAGGTACTGTGAGGAGCGCACTGAGAGACACATAAGTACAACTTAAAACATAATGTTTTCGTACCGTACTACTATTTGAAAAAATGTTGAACCAATAACAGCTGTACTACGATCCACATAATTTCAGGCATTAATCCCAACTCTAGTTCATCTGTAAATAATCCTGACCTGCAGATGCGCCTTCTCGAATGTAATTGGCTTGCTTTATTGACAGAACGTCGATCCAAAAGAACAAAAGTGAGTAACCGTTGTTCTAGAGCAAATGGTTAAAAGATTTTTCAGAGATAAAGCCCGCTGTACATGAGAGCGACCGCATGTAAACGAATGACGTCACATCGCTAGTCGACATAGCGCATTTGAGGGTAGTAACGTGCTATTATATGAATGTTTAGTATTCTATTTCTTCTTTGTGATCAAGTTTATTGCAAAAACAATAATTAAAACATGTCAACACAAATTCAAAATGGATTTATGAGGGGCTTCTCTGCTGGCCGACACTTCAATTGTCTACTTATTGAGACAGTAATGTTTAGCCATTATACAAAAAATTTAACTAAGCACTCTGAGAGCGCATACCTCCGCCAAGCAAGGCAACGGTAGCAAAAAATTCAAATTGGCTCTGAAACCATAATTTTCTTTGTATAAACTCCAACATCTAATCATTTGTACCTTTTGATAGTTATAACAGCTTGTGCAATTTTCTTGAAGATCCGTTAATAATTTTTTGAAATATACTGCTAACAAACATTACGACAAACATGAGTCAAACACACAAACGAACGAACCGATATGTACCAAAATTTAATCATATATGTCTTTTGACATTACTAACAACTCCTATAAATTTCATAAAGATCCATTCATTATTTTTTGAGTTATTGTGCTAACAACCATAAAATTAAAAACAATGACAAACGAACGAACAAATGACCAGAATTTGGTCATCTACTTTTTGTTATATATTTAACAATTCATTATTATTATTATTATTATTATTATTATTATTAAAACTTCATGCTTGAGCTCCCACGGACAGGCAATACAACCCAAATGAAGCATCTTGCAACACCGGGAAGCCCAAAACGCTGCTAAAGGAAATCCAGCAAAAAACCATTAACAGCTGACTTAAACGCCTGCAGGCCAATACGACCAAAAGC